>JAUJYV010002104.1:0-13863 GCA_033995625.1 Ophyiulus pilosus
TCCCCTTCGGCCCTCGTTTTTCCCGGGTGGACCAGCCCGGGTCAAATTGTCCCGGCCGCCATCTTTGTTTTGTCACTAGTTACCGCATCACCATGGCGACTGCACCTCAATTGACTAAGTTAATAAAAGTGAGTTTATTTTACATGAGGTTTTTATTTTCAATTTTGAATTTGTTTTGGTCCGGGGCCTGGGCCCAACCACCACATTCCACAATACGCCACTTCCTATTTCAAATATGGTGTTACGGAGGTCAATTTAGATACATTCATCGGCTTAGTGAGCATATCCGCCAAATTGCTCCTTGTAGGTACGTGGTGGATGGTAAAGAGAGCCTTCGAATAATGGTCGCGTTCGAACCTCAACTTGCGGGTATAGTGTTTTGTAGAGCCGTTCTCGACTGCGTTTTTATCGCGAAAATGGCGGACTAGTTGTCAACCATAATCTCAACCTTACCAAGTGATGATAGGAGTATCCACGAGAGCCATGGTTTCGGCTTCCAAGGTAGACTGGGCGATTGTAGTCTGCGTCGCAGACCTCCAGGCTATTGGTGACGCTCCGAACAACATGACTAATCTGGAGACCGAGTACGAGGTATAGACCTATGACACCCAAGAGGCATCGGAGTAAGCCCTGATGACCGTTGCACCCCTGCCAGAAAGTAATAAACTTTTTGAACTGGTGTGCCGCAGATAGTTGAGTAGGTTGGCTGCGTGGTTCCATGCTAGCAGGGTTGGCTTGATGTTAAACTTCGCCAGGGTATTGACGGCCACCAACGCGTCGGGATGCGTCATCCGGGCGATGTAGAGCAGCGACCCGATGAGGCTTCGGTATGAGAATGGGATCTCCTCGGCAGAGTTCCCACACAGCTCACGGCTGTACACGGCCCAACATTCAAATGTTCTTTTGCATTCCGGTTGGGGATCATGCTCATCCTCTCGCAGAGTTCTTGGATGTATGGTTCTTGGTTCATACTGACTACTCTGTTGTCCAGGTCATGGTGGAATAGGACACCGAGGAAACGAGTAGTCGGGCCTAAGTCGGTGATGTCGTATACCCGTCCACGTCGTATACGTATTCTGTCGAGTGCTTGTTGATTTTTGGTAAAAAGCAAGAGGTAGTCCACATATAAACATATGAATGCCTCCCATTCATATCGGTACATGCATTCACACGACCCGGATGGTGTGAACCCTTGGCGGCGGAGCTCTTCGTGTAATGTGCCCCACCAGCAGTGCCCTGACTGGTGTAGTCCATATAAGGACTTCTTGAGGAACCATGCCTCGCCTGGTTTAGCTCGTGCCCCCGGTGGTGACTCCATGGCTTTTGGTTTATCGAGGGTGCAACAAGTATGCACACTTGACGTCCATGTCGCTGTGCAGCCAACCACCCAAGACAACCAACAACATGAACATGAGCCGCTCGACTGTAAAGCTGATGACGGGATTATACACTTCCGTAAAATCCCATCCCGGGCCCTTTGCCACCAGGCGGGCATGGTGCCTCACGACAGAACCGGATGCGTTCCTTTTGCGGACATAAACCCATCAACAAACAATCACTTTCTGATTTGTTGCGGGTTTAATTATTTCGTACACTTTGCGCTCGCGGAAAGTGCGCAGCTCCTCTGACATTGCTTTACGCCATTTGTGCGTGTCGGGTGAGTTCAATGCCTCGTCATGTTTTGGGATCAATACCGACCGAATTTACCGACCCCTTAGGCATTGTCTCATCCTCGGTCTCTGTCGTGAACTCGTCAGCAGGTTCGCGAGGTTCATCATCGTCCGTCTCAGTCATGGGTATGGGACAGGAGGATTTGGTTTCGATATACCCCTCGTGTCTGTTTCTGGGGTAGAAGTCGGAATTAGCTGGCTCAAATTCCAGCCCCCCACTTCTGGCAGTGAGCTTCTATGTCTTTCAAAGACTTGAGACGAGTGCCCTCGGTGGCAAAGTAAACATCTGTCCGAGTCCCCGTCTTCCTTGGGACCAGTATGCGTCTCCAGCAGGTTTCGGGAGCTGCTGCGGCCTGATACTGGACCTTTGGAGATGGTTTAGGTCGAACCGATGCACGGCCCCCTGCCGGTAAACTCTCAGTCTTTGCTTAGAGAATTCCTTCATGGTGATCGGAACTCTCGGACTCACTGCTGGAAATAGGTGCTGGCGGTTGACGTGTTGATCCAGCGATTTGTGTCTTGTCTATCCACAGTTGACTTGACTCCCACATGGTGTTTACGTTTGGTTCCCAGAACCGATAACCCCAGATCGCGCTGGCGTAGCCAGTCAAAATGCCCACCCAGGTGGTAGGATCGAGTTTGTCGGTTCGCAGTTCCTGCGGTTGAACGCAAAAACCTCGCAGCCTCTCATAGGGAGTCTTGTATCCTAGGATCTTCTGGGGAACCCTGTTTTTGGTGAAAACGTAAGTCATGAGAAATTCTGCCCAGAACCGTTTCCCCATGCCACAGCACTTTGCATGACTTGAATGGCCTTGAGGGCACTTTGGTTAAAGCGTTCCGCCACCCCGTACTGATGAGGAGAGGCCACGTCGGTCATAATGTGTTCAATCCCTTGAGCTTCGAAGAACTGGTCTGCGGCGGTCGAACAGAATTTCCCCATTGTCCGTTAAGAGTTGTTTGACTCTTAGTCCAGTCCGTCTCTCCATTGAGGCAATGTACTTTTGAATGTACTCCAAGGCCTGGCCCTTAATCCTCATGGTGTAGGTGGAAAACCATCTGGAGAAGTTGTCAATCGGAATTAGGTAATACCTAGATCCTGATCCCGATTGAACAGGTGAGGGCCCCATACGTCCGCGTGTATTAGTTCGAGTGGGGCCTTCGTAGTAAGCCTGCTGGTAGGAAGGTTTGGTAAAGTTGTGGGTGTTTTGATGGTGATGGAAGACGGCAGTGCCCAGAGGTCCCTCATTTCCCCCATAGGTCCATCCGTGGTGTTGCCGCCATGATGTAGAGTCGGTCCTTTTGTATGAACTTTAGGGCGACTTCCCCCTTGGAGTTCAGGACCCACACCCTCGACGAGTCAACCGACCACATCGCCGACCCTCCCTTAGCAATTTGGGAGACCGAGATCAAGTTGGGTCGCCCTTTTGTGGTGTACGCGACGTCTCGGAAGGTATTGACGATAACCTTGCCGGACACCAGGCCTGACATTACTATGGTGCCCTTTCCCACAACCTGGAAGTTATCTGTGTACCCTGCCATGTTGATGGGTTGACAGGGTGCGGAGTCAGCGAACCATCTGCGATCCGAGGAGATGGAGAACCCCGCCCCAGAATCCCAGATCCACTCGCGAGACATCGGAGTGGTCTGGTTGGCCTCGGCAATGTGAAAAAGGTTCGAGGCTGACCATTCATTGGCCATCTGAGCAGCCTCCTGGCCCCCTCATCCCTTCTTTGCCGCTCCTCGTCGTCGGGGTGTAGTCCCTTGAGTAGTAGGGCCCCCCGTTAGCTGGGGCTTTGCCAAAGGCCCACCGGTCACCGTTAGGCGATCCTCCCTGACGTCCGCGTCCGAGGAGAACTAGCCAACATGTGGCCCTTACCGCCACAACGAAAACAGGTGTGTATGATTCGTTGCTCCCCGGTTGATGGTGTGAACCTGTTGCTGGTGTTGGCGGCAGGTTTCGAGGACGTCTTGGAAGAGAATATCACTTCTTGGAACCGACCCGCTGGTTCCCGGTACCCCGACCTGCTGCGCGAAGTGAACGCTCTGTGCTTCGGCGATCAGGGCCTCCTTCACCCGTTTGGGGGTAAAATCCTCTTCCGGCCACGTATTGATCAATTTCACTTTGAGCGCGAACGAAGACGGTAATCCCCTCATCATTTGAAAGGTGAAGAGTATCTCTGGCAACGGTACTTTGGGTGTCGCGGATTTTTGAAGCCACTTCCTCGACGCGGGCGAGATATGCCTCGATCGACTTGTTTTGCTCCATGGTGAGGGAGAAAAATTGGCAAAATAATTGCCAACCCTTTCCCGGGTTGATGGTCCGTAGGTGTGGCGTATGTGCTCCAGGACCATTTGGCAATCTCCACCATCATCTTACTCCTGAAAGAGGGTTGGGCTTAAGTGACCACTTACCGAGAAGTACATTATCAAAAATGCCGTGTCGCATCGATCCTGAAACTTCTCCTTTTTGGTTCATCAGGGCCATCCCCAGATCACGGTAAAAGTCCTCGTCACGATCCGCCATCCCTGCAAATAAATCTAATGGTTTCTGATTAAAACAAGAATCAAAATTGTTAAATAGTACGGGTGAGTTTGTCCCACCCATGGATGGGACGCACGATCCCATTGTTGGTGTGGGCTGTGGATCGAAGTTACCATTCCCCGTGATTGCTGAGCCCGGGAAATTGGCTTGAGGGGTTGGCCGTTCGCGGTCCATTGTGGATGGCCGGCCGATATTTGTGACCCTGACCCCGAGCAACGATGTGGGGAATGCGTTGGGCGCCCGTGTCAACCTTGACTCGCGGTGAACCGAAACGGTCTCTAGGGGGCGTGAGGGTGATGGAATGTATTACTTCCTGAACCTCCCCCAACATAGTACTTGTGCCTCAATGTCCGTGCGCGCACCCACTCAAATCCAAAAGGAAAAATAAGAAACTTTTCACATAAAACTCACATTTATTGAAAAGGGCAAAACAATGTGGTGTCGCCATGGTGATCACGATGAAAAAAGTGCAAGTCTGAACCAAGATGGCGGACGGGACGAAAAAAGACCCGGGCTCGTACACCCGGGAAAAAGGGTGAAAAACGAGGGGGAGGAAGGTATGGGGAAGCTAACCCCCAGAATTTGTAACACCAAAATAGACCAAATAAGACCAAAATAGAAATTCTAGATCTGAAAATTAACATTATCAGTGGTCGTTCTATTAAGTCTAACGACTTCCACCTTCATTCTTTCCGTATGTTGTCCACAGCCCAGCAAACCCGCCGAAGTGTTTCAGAGTTCAACAATTTTTATACTGAATTTCCCTAATGGGGAAAACATTTCCCCTTGACTTTTTCAGGACTTTCCAATTTTTCCAGGTCTGGGGAACCATGCACGTTTATTGAAGAAAAATTACCTTAATATCACAGTGATGCAGTAAAAGGACAGAATGAAAAATTACAAAATTCGTATAAACTCGATCATGATATATATTCATTCACCCAATGCACCTCATGTACCCATATGCTGCACCCGTATGCATTACCAAAAAAAATCAAACAAAGTAGCAACAAAGGTCATAATGGAGACGTTTCCAGACAAATTTCTGCTTTTAGGAATTAGCAAGAATATGCGATCTATATGGGTTATCAGAAGCCAAATGGACCACATAGATCAGTATCCTTGATTAAAGGTGAGAAAAACTGGTGATAAATTTTATGGTCTCAGCAGAATTAATACAAAATGGATTGTGATTAAACAGGTAAATTTATTCTAAAAATATAAAAACAATCGACAAAAACGAGGTACAGTGCATGTGGCATGTGTATACCATGTACATTGTGACAAATTTGGTTTTATAAATAATACATCTACCATAGAGTTGATAAAAATTAAAGATATATATTTTAAATTCTATTCATTTCCAAATTTTAAAAGACACAAGTGTTAGATCATGAATCATAATGTAGTGCACAATCCAATTGTTATTTATTTATTAGGCCAAATTATTGAATACCTTACCTTGTACAGTGGTCAAAATGTTATTCATACACCAGCATTTTTGCAGTTTTGATAATTTGTAATGTGGATTGAGAGTAACTGAAATATACATTTCATAGTAATTGATATAAATACACTTTACACAATTAATTAAAAATATTTGTAATTTTTTAACCTTTAAAAAATAAAAATGAGATAAAGCTCAACAAAAATGTATTCATACACGTTGATGAAGATCAATGATAAAATGAAGATTAATACTTTGTGTGAGAGCATTTTGCATTAATTATTGCTTGCAACCTACTAGGCATCAATTTCACAAGATTCACAGTAATTGCAGGACTAATGTCTTCCCAAGAACACTTCAAGATATCAATGAGTTCCTGTTTTGAAGGACATCTTTTTTCCGAATTTGTATCTCCAAAACTGCCCATAGGTTTGATGATAATTGTCCATACCCAACACACATGCAACGACCTTCTGCATTGACATGCTTCGCGAGGTATTATAGGGGTCAGCGCACGGACAGTTGGCATTATTGAGGAAATGGGTTCGATCGTGGGTACTATCGCCCCCCGGAAGGAACTTCACTTGGGGTTTGGGAAACTTTCAGTGAGGCCCATCTTTGGAGTTGGTGGGTATCATATTGGTCATTCCAGATCTCGAGGTGGAGCACAGAGTGGTGGATGTCTCAGGTTAAGCACACACTGAGGAGCAAAGCAGAGCAGGGATGAAAGATGAGAGCAAAGCATCGAAATAAAACAAACGTTTTCTTGTGTAAACACACGCACTGGGGAGCCTAGCAGCGCTGTTGTCTCACTGTTATAAGTGAGCAAAGCAACGAGTTTAGGGAAGTTGGTTTTCTTCGCTCTCATCCAGGCTAAACAAAATGGACGTGGATGAACTAATAAGTTCAATATTTGCCAAAAATCCTCTATGGGATCAAAAAGATAGTCAACACTACAATAGGTTTGTTTTAGATAAATTATGGAACACTGTGGATGCTGAAGTTAAATCTACAAGTAAGTACAAATATCAAATTTGATTTGATTAGGGTTCAAAATGAAGATCGGTCAATTAAACTAGTATGAGAATCGTACTAGATACTGACCATATAACATCCTGGGTATAATACTATAAAATACTGTGCACTAAAGTATTGTCAATTCTAATTTGCAACACAACATAATCGTAACCCCAGTGGAATTCAGGAAATAAATAGAGTAGCTGTATTAGTATAAGTAATGTTTATACCATGATTAAAAGTAAAATTCTTGTGTATATGATTATTTCAAACATGGTAAAAATTTTCCATTAATAGCAAATCCATGTTAACAAAATAAAACTACTCCCTTATGAACGCCTCAATGTGTTACCCCACTCTATAATCGACTTCACTGCTTTGCTCTCAGCTTTCCTCGCTGCTCTGCTTTGCTCCTCAGTGTGTGCTTAACCTTACTCTTTCCTATGGTTTTGAAATTGTTGCTTTGGGAAACACCAGAAGTGAAGTGTCCCTCGTGGACGAGACATTCGGGGAATGCCTAATAGGTCTGCAACATAGTCCAGTGCATTTGCGAGCAGTCAATGGGAGGTCGTTGCATGTGTTGGGGTATGGACCATTATCTTTTTCTTGTGAATGAGTCCATAAGGAGCACCCCGTTTATATGGTGAAAAGTACAAGCTACCCTGTCCTATTAGGAATAGACTTCATCAATAAATGGATGGATAGCATAAAAGTTGGTACAAGAGAGATTACGATGAATGCCCCAGGAACAACTTCCGCTTTAACTGAGGGCTTGGGGCCCTCCATGCATTGTCAGAGCATGTTGGTTTCCCAGGTGTCAGTGACAGGGTGTGAAATGGGGTTGAAGTTGAGTGGGAGTAGCCATACTGAGGCCCTGAGGAGGTTGGCACATGATAGTCCCACTTTGGACAGGTGGAGGCTTTCCAGGCACCCTTTCCTAGTGTCTAATAGCGTTAATATACCCTGTATGGGGGGTCAGTATGAACCTGATCTTATTGAGGTGGAGGACGTCGTTCTGGAGTCTGTCAATATTGAGGAAATCCCACAAAAACCCAGCAGATCACTGCCTAGGGATTGAAAGATCTGCCAAGCATTAAATAAGTTATCACATTGCTTGAACAATATGAGGGGTTGTTATCGTACGATGAGTTCCCCATCGAGTTACCTCGAGTCTGTATTTATGGTGTGCGAATAACTTTCTACCGTTGCGGAATCTCTAAGTAGCTCAGATTCCATACTGATGGAGGGGTTGGTCAGTTCTCCAACTATCGCTGGCGTTACCTCTGTAACGTCAGTACTATCTTCCTCCCCTCTGGGGTTACTAATTGCCTTTCCAGCTAGTCGTATTTAAACAATTCAAGGTACACACGAGCTAAGTGTGACTAGGAGTGAGTCTGGACAAACTGCTGAACACAGTTACCAAACCTCCTTAAAATACTTGGGAAACCATATCAAGTCAACCAATTAGCATTAATTGCGTAACAATGCTATATCACATGTGACTCTCTGATTGGTTTCTCTCGTAGACAAGGCAGGAACGTGACATTGTTTACTAATATAAACAGTCTGAAATAACAGTTTACATAATAGGAGATTAACACCCCTTAATGGAAACCCCTAAAAACATATTTAGGAAAATATGGCAACATCTGATTAATTTTAATCTGTGTATTAAAATTAATACTGAAACATACGAAATCGTACTAATTGTAGATTATTTTGTTTCTTTCTAGGTAAGTTGACCTTTGATATAATTGAAATTACCAGATGTCGCCTCAAACCCCCCCAAATAGGTAATGATAAAATAGCACTAACTATTTAAAATTGATGTAAAACATCTGGGAATGCAATAAAACACTATCATCCAAAAAGTACAGTGACATGCACAATAAAGGTTATACTAAGAGCCCTATGTAACACGCACTTTTAAGAACCATAAAGGTTGAAAAGGCACTTAATAAAAAGTTAAATCTAATAGGCCAAAAATAATAGTTGAATTCCGACTTTCCTCTCATCCACGACAAAAGTCACTTTTAGAAAAACTTGCGAACACGAATCCGGAAACGACGCCTTGCTTATTCGCCACGCAGGTGGGGTGGGTTCTGGAAACGATGGACCATCACAGCCATGACATCTACAGCAACCTCATCGATTGCACAGGACGGATATGCTCCATCCCAATGGAAGCACACCTGGAACTTCTTTGACTTGACCGCGCACCAATAGCCCACTTCCAGTTCTTTGCCGGGACGTTTGAATTTTCGCAGTACAGTCCACGCATGGTAATCCAGGTCTCCAGGTCGAGGATAGACGTACGCTCTATCAGATGTGATTGAGCCCATGTGCTTGATCGATTCCTGATACTCCTTTAACTTTACTGGATCATTTCCGGTCGTCTTGCTGGGTCGCATTAGGTGCTGGGTGAGAACAAATTGGTTCTGTAGGAACTCACTGTATTCAGTCCACTGTAGTTTCTTTGATTTGGTAGGCGTGAGATTCTTGTCCTTCCCTGACTTAGTAGAAGGCAGTGGCTTTGACTTCTTAGCAGATGAAGTGGACGGCTTAGGAGAAACTTCGCCAGAATCTTGAGTAACAGCTTTTTGACTTAATCGAGGAATACGATAAGTTGACAGTGATGATGATCTTGGTGTGGAGCTAGCAGTGCGGACATCTGGCGTAGCGTGTATTTCCAACACCTCGGGAGAGTCCCGATCATCTCGTTTGCGCTTTTGCGCAACTACCATTTGCTTAGGTTTGCGAGCGGTAGGTCTAGTGGCGGTACGCATACGTGCCACTTTTCTTGTGGTTGGCAACGGAGGATCCGGGGCTGATGAAGCTCGAGCCACCGGCGAGAGACCTATCTGCCTTTCATCTTGCTCTATGCGAGCTTCAAGCCAGGACGAATGACTTGGTTGATCAAAAATAGTCGCTGTAGTTACGGTACAGGACGGTGTTGGAATATGACTTTCCATGGGTGAGGTAGTATCCACAGGTATGAGAACCACAATGGCCTGATGCTCCATTGCTGGAGGTGTATCGAGCACAGTGTCGTCTGGAACAAGAGAAGGTTGTGGTGGCGTGATTATCACAGTGTCAGGTGAATCGACAATATCATCTTGAAACGTATGGGTAGGTTGAGCAGGTTGAAATTCTATGGCTTCTTGCATAAATCTGCGCAAATTATCGGCCATGTCAGGTATAATGATAGGAACATTAGCTCGCTCACCAAGTCTGAACTCGAGTTCTCGCTCCACATCACGGTAGGTCAATCGTTGGGAACACCAGGCAAGCAGTCTTGTATGTTGAGCGTCGAGATTTCTGTACATCTCGCAAACTTTTGCCAAATCCCGCTCCCGTTGTTGGAGTTGAGTTTCGGCCAATAATCTTTTGTCAGCTTCATATTTTTGTCGCTGTTCAAGATGTAACATCTCACTGGTCGATGTGTTAAGTGCTCTCAACAGACAGTTTCCTGGGACCGTTTCCACTGCCTCCAGCGCGGTTACCGTGCATTTTTGTAATGTGGCATTGGCCGCCACCCACATGTTACGTGACTGTTCGATCATCTTGTTAAGTTCCGGAATTAAAAGTGCAGGTGAATGCATTGGTAGTTGCATTTCAGGATTGTGTGGCACATTTCTTTAAGGATTCACAGGCAAGGTCTATCCTGAATTGTTTCGTTGAATGATCTGCAAAGCTTGCCGAGCGCGAGCTGTAGTGTCAATCACATTTCCATGCAATTCAGGCATGTTGACAACTTGTTGTCTATGAATGTCATAGTCCTGTTGAAATCTGTGTAGATCCCTCTCAACTGGTAGTTGATGGGGCATCTGAGATGGTCCTGCCACAGGAACCAACGTAAACTCCTCCATGGTATCCGACATATGGGGTCGGCTAGGACTAGCTTGGTCTGACATGTTGGTACAAAACTTTGGTTTTTGAAGAGTATTTTTCTGACAAGAATTAAAGTTCACTTTGGCGAGTCTCGGTTGATTTGAGAACTCAAAATACACGTGGGAAAGTTTGCTTTATATAGCTTAGCCAATGTTTACTTTTCTCTCATTGGTCCACGTGACCCATGGGCCTAGGGAAGGGTGTTAGGTTACGGTAACGGTTTTCTTTCCGTCATAAAACCAATTAAAGAAAGAGGAGATTACGACCAGGTGCAATCGAAAACCACTCCTCCCCGTGTTTGTTTAGAAACTTTTAATCCTGTACAGGGTCGCTCAAAAGTGTAGCACACCCCAAATACTCGACTAATAAATCGTTATCAGTCTCTATTAACCCGTTATTATAGAAATCAGGTTTTAAAATCTGTTCAAAAATATAAGCTTTATTTCTAGGAAAACCTTTTTCTACCAAAACATGTGCAGCCTTAGCTACCTTGTAGAATAACGTGCGTGGAGCGTTATTTTGGTTTGGATGATAGAAGTTTAACGTTTTTAACTCTGCAAAATGAGCAACAGTGGCAAATGTACAGACATAATTGACCAAAGTTTCATCCTTATTGTCAAGCAATTGTTGAAGGATATATTCTCTCACAAAAGTCCAGAATTTGAGAACTATTTCTTCTCCAAATTCATTTAAACAGTCTATCATTGGTATTTTAAGGTCATGCATAACCACCATTTGGTATTTAGTTGGAATTTTCACCACTCTGCCACTTTTGGTAACAGTTGGTTGTGGTGTTGACTCAGTGGACACTGTCTGGTCGTCAGACAGTATTTTGACAGTTTCTGTCTGAGAGTCCTCAACAATTAAATCCAATAGGAGATTATTGTCTTTAGTCTGTTCCATTGACACTTGTTGTGTTGGAATTATAGCCTTTGCTGTATGGCCAACTTTGCGAGTTTTAGTGATAGGCTTATTTAAAGGCTTAACTTTCTTAAGCCTACCTCTAGGTTTGGCAGCAATCTTAGGGATAGGTTCTGGCATGAAAGCTTCATCCATTTGTAAATGAACCAAGTCCTTAGCGTTATGGACTCCTCTATAGGTCCCTAGATTGAGGTCAGCCACTTCAAATGAAGTTGGCCCTTTGATTATGGTGATGATGTAAGCACCATCCCTTTTTGGTTCAAATTTGGCAGTAGTGCCACGTACTGCACAGCTCAAAGTTCTGTTTTTGAGCAAAACTTTGTCACCTGGTTTGAAGTTAGGTAATAAAGTTTGTAGATTATGTTTCAATCTATGGTCATCCTGAGATTTCTCAAGTCTGTCTTTCGCATCTTGCAGCGTAAAGGACAGATCTTGTAGAAAATCAGAAAAAGTGTGTCTGATAAAAGATTTATCAGAACAATGTTCATTAAATGACACAATGTTATCATGCGGGGACCGAGGTGCACAACCAAAAGTCATGAAAAACGGTGTGTGTCCCGCATTTACATTGATGGCTGTGTTAAGAGCCCATCTAACTGCAGCTAGGTGTTTGTGCCAACTTGTATGCAGTTGTTCCACCGCGATGGCTAACTTTGTTTTTAATTCTCGATGTCTTCTCTCGACTGGGTTAGCTTGAGGATGATATTTGGCAACAAATTGTAAGTCAAATCCAAAAGCTTGAGCTAAAATCTCCATAATTTGGGACGCAAATTGCGGCCCATTGTCACACCTAACGTTTTTGGGTGTGCCATAGCGTAAGCAAATTTCAAGAGCAAAAATGGTCGCTATGGTAGCAGCTCTTGAGTTTTGAATTGGAAACAGTTCCAAAAAACCCGTTGTGACGTCAGACACCGAGAAAATGAAAACGTTGCCATCTACCGTTTTGGGCATCGGCCCTACGATGTCAATTGCTACCGTTTCGAAACGAGGCGGTATCGGCGGTGACGATAATGGCATTTTGTCTGGGAAATTCAGTGGTTTGAACTTAATGCAATCACCACATCTTGCAATGTGTTTTTTAACACTGTTTCTTAGTCCAGGCCAATAGTATTTCTGAGTTATTCTAGCGATGGTGGCCATAATTCCAGGGTGACCAGCCTCTGGTAGGTCATGATTCCAAGTTATAACTCGTTCTTGTAGCCCTTTTGGTACTACAAGTCTGGGTTCTTCATCATCAGATCGTCAGAGATGTCGGTATAGAACCCCTGAGACATTGCTATACCCTCTTTCAGTGAAAGTTTTGAGTTCCATAGCGGCCCCTTCCTTAGTGCTTTCCAAGACATGGATGATATTAGCACATTCTAGATCTTCTAACTGCATGAGTCTGAAGTCTATCGCTGTAATAGGCTGCTCGTCTTCGAGAAACAGATGGATAAGCACCACAGGTTCTATCTTATCAGAACTTCTAGAAAGCATATCTGCTAGGACATTGAGCTTTCCAGGAACATACTGTACATCAAAGACATACTGTTGCATGTCCATAATCCACCTTGCAATTCGACCCTTTGGTTCTTTCGTTGCCAGTATGGATCTTAATGGTGCATGATCCGTATGGACCACAAACGTTAATCCGTCTATAACACCTCGAAATCGACTTACAGCCCACAACACCACCAGAGCTTCGCGTTCAGTCGTTGAATAGTTGTTTTGAGCTGGAGAAAAAGTTTTGGAAGCATATTCTATGACTCTGAACTCTCCATCATCCCCCTGTCCAAGTACCGCTCCCATAGCCTCTTGGCTTACATCTGTATAAGGCTGGAAACCTTTAGTGAAATCCGGCTGCGCAAGTACCGGCGCGGTACTCAAATGTTGTTTGAGTGTATCTACCGCTTTTTTGCATTGCTCAGTGAAGACATATTTAACGGCCTTCTTAAGAAGCTGATGCAATGGAGATGCAATGTTTGATAAGTTTGGAATAAACTTACCAAACCACTTGCATGATGAAAGGAACGAACGTAATTGTTTGACATTGGATGGATAAGGTAGTTCTAGAATAGCAGCAACTTTCTCTTCATTGGGACTTACTCCTTCAGGGGAGATAAAGTGCCCCAAAAACTTAACGCTGTCAACAAAGAAGAAGCATTTAGGTCTTTTAAGTCCAAAGTTATGGTTCTTAATACAGCTCATGAGCCCTTTCTAGCTATTAACGTTAAGGTTAACGTCAAGGCGTTGGCTGGCTCAAACTCTCTAATAAAACTTCAATTTGTGACGTCGTGTGAAAATATGCATGCAGCATAATTGTAATATTACACTTCACCAAAATCGGAATTACTGACATCCTCCTATTTTTAGATAAAAATATAGGGCCATTCTTC
>JAUJYV010002105.1:0-13856 GCA_033995625.1 Ophyiulus pilosus
CTCTAAACTAATATCAGATGCTGGTCTCAACTCGGGCCTCATAGTCTAATCTAACCCCTCTAAACTAATACCAAGCACTCGATCTCAAGGATATTAGTTTAGAGGGGTTCTACTGTACTCCGTAATAGCAATTGTATTATAAATCAATATTTGTATAAATTACATATTCGTTAGTTTCCGGTTTTTTGCACTAGTTTAATTTAGTATTATTTTTATTCGTTTTTATAAATTATTCTTTTTATTATATTAAAAATACGAATTTTTTCGCCCGAAAACACGTTAAAATTCTAGTTTATTCGGGTAAGTGACACGACAACTGTGCTTGAACAACAAATACTAACCATTAAAGTTTCGCTGATTTATTTAAAACTTTGCTTTTTCCCGCTTTTTAAAGTTGTCTTTGTTCAGCGCTAGATGGCGCTGGCTACCGGCTATTCCGCCTCCGTTATTTCTAGATTGTTCTTTTTTTTTTCCGATGAATTTCTGGATCTGATGGTGAGTAAATTAAACTGCGATTAATTTCAGCAGTTGATCTTTGATTCGTCGTCGTAATGAGTGCTCTCTCTCGTTTTAACTCGCTCAAGGATGTCAAAATTATTGGCGACTTTGGGCGAAAGTCGCGTTGAAGCAGAAACTAAGAGACGACGTATTTTAGGAGGAGGATATCAGTCATCGAGGGCCATCAGTCGACCAGAAGTTCAATCGACTTCTGACAAAATGATTTACGGCTGGGGAAAGTCAAACCACGGAAAATTAGGCGGAAAAACGCAGGATGAAAACGAGACGACGTGTCTTACGCCTCGAAAGATCAACGTGCAGTCCGAGAATGGCGCTGTTAGAAAAGGTCAGAGATAAGTTTGAGAACTTGTGTCCTGGCAGTTTGGGACCTCGGTTGGCGAGCCATTTACAAATCTAGCTTACACAATTTATAATCCTCGCAATAGGCGGATTCTAAATGGATTCAGCATGAGGGTGGCATGTGGTAGGGAGAATTATAATATACAGCTATTACAAAAAGTTGCATGCGGTATGTACAAATACAACTTATGGCACGTAAAGGCCACTCTTGGGCCAATAAACCTGTATTGTTGTAGTGAATTTCCGTAAGCTTAGGATCGTCATTTGGGAGACAATTCTGTCTACGAACTGTGTGCGGGAAGTGCATGGATCCCAAGTGGCTCAGTTTTTCATAAAGGGCCGGGTTGGAATGATAAGTGTGACCACCTCACTGGTTATATTTTAATACTGCTTCCACCAGGTTTGAGTTGCGTGGTAAATTAAAATGCACAAAGGTACCCAACGGTGTAGGTTTAAAATTAAAATAAATACAGAAATACATGTAATTATGGTTTAATTTTGCCTCGAGGCCCTTGAAAAAAGGGAACTTCTCTCTAAGTTTGACTCTGGTCCTTCTTGACTCCTTTTAGTTGCGTGCGGAGAAAGCCACACCGTGTTTCTGTTCGACGACGGATCGATCGGCAGCTGCGGCAGCAACACGTTCGGCCAACTCGGACACGCCAAGAGCAGAAAGAAAGTGGAGATCATCGACAATTTGAGCGATCACGTCATGGAGCATTTGGCATGCGGAAGCAATCACACTCTGGTGTTGAGTCAGTGGGGAGACCTTTACAGCTGGGGCAAGAATACTTACGGTCAATTAGGCATATCTAACATCGACCAGCAGTTTGTTGCCGCTCCGAGGTACGAGCGAAACGACGAGGCGCGGCAGAGACGGAGGGATCTGCCGTAAATTAAATCCGCTCGCTTAATCCGGCAGCCTGATGAGCGTTTTGCACTTTTGTGTTTTGCAGGTTAGTCAAGTCTCTGGCCACCAAGAGGGTCGTACAGATCGCTTGCGGATCCGATCATTGTCTGGTGATTTTAGAGAGTAGGAAATAGGATATGATAATTTAAATGAACATGGCAATGTGGGAGAAGAACACGACGGATTTCACGCAAAGTGACTTACGAATGAATGCTCCGTCGCATTTCCGGTGGCTAAAAAGAAAAGCACGATTGTGCTTCGCCGATGAGCCGCGGTGTTTAGCTCTAGCATCGCAATTTTTGTACTTTTTTGTTTTATGCCGCAGTAGCGAAACGACGTTAATGGATGCTTCATCATCTTAGATGGCCAACTATTTTCTTGGGGAAGAAACGATTTCGGCCAGCTGGCGTTAGGGAACAAAACGGAGTTTAATTACAAACCTACTTTGGTGAAACACCTGGAAGGGGTTCCCATAAGGCAGCTGGCGTGCGGTGGATTTCACTGCTTCGTCGTCACTTACTTGGGCGCATGCTACGGTTGGGGACGAAACGGTCAGTGCCACTTCCGCCGTAACATTAAATATTAGCTCGATGGTAGTTTTTGAATAACGTTCTGTTGGTTTGCGAAGGCCAAGGGCAGCTGGGCTTAAACGACCAGCAAGATCGCACCGTTCCGACGCACCTGAAATCCTTGAGGTCTCACGAGGTGAGGCACATCGCGTGCGGAGAAAACCACACCGTCATTCTGACTCGTGCCGGCGGCGTGTTCTCCTTCGGGGCAAACGAGTTTGGGCAGCTGGGTCACGGGACCACGAACTGCGAGATAGTGCCCCGCAAAGTCCTGGAGTTGATGGGAAGCACGATCACGCAAATAGCTTGCGGAAGGTGCGTCTAACGTGTTCTGGACACTCAAAGAGTCCGGTATTGTTTTATTATTGCAATTATGCCGAGCCTCGATAAAAACCCGGGAATTTTTGTATTTCAACTAGGGCGAAACTGTGCCTTACGAAACAATTGCGGGCACAGGTTTTGACTCGAGTTTCCTTCGTTTCAGAAACCACACGTTGGCGTACGAGCCGAAACGCGGTCGCATTTACTCCTTCGGCAGAGGCACGAGCGGCCAGCTGGGAGTCGGGTCTGCCCGAGATTTGTCTAGTCCAGTTGCCGTACAAGGATGCTGGTTGGCTAACGACGCGACGGACAGTTTGTTAGATAAAGATTTGTCTGGCACGCAGAAGAACGTCGTGGTTAAGAGGATTTGCTGCGGAGGGGATCAGAGCTTCGTGGTTGTCACGCCTAAGAACGTAAGTGGGATAAAGGTAGTTACGGCTGGTGAAAATCCTCGAGTCCTAAAGCAAAATGTGCATTATTTCGTAGGAGAAGATTCTCCCGGACGATCTTCGCATGCCTTCCAACGACGGTCCTCTGGAGCGCCTCACCCTAAACATGGCGGCAGAATGTGTAAAAATGACAGAAGACAAACCGACGCCTTTAGAAATTTTAAGGTAGGACACCTTCGTGCCGTTAGCGTTCGCATTTTATGCACTGCGAGCGAATCATAAAAAAGTAGAAATTTGTAGTCCGCCGGATTCGAGTTCGGACTGTTTGGCGACCAGCGGTTGGGTTCGATGAAATGTGGGGTTCCCGTTGCTGCTTCTCGTGCACCGTATCGTTGAAAAATGAAAAAATCCGAGATTTGTCGCATGTCCGGAACAAGTTTTTAGCGTAAAATAGATTCGCCAATCAAAGAACGGGGCGTTAGACTCCGAGCTCGTGCAAAGCAAACCGGAGAACGCTACTTTTTTATGACTCGGCTCGCAGCGTAGAGTCGTTCTGTAAACTCCTCCTTCTTTAGATACGTGGAAGTCGTTTTCGGATCTCCCACTTGCGCGAGTGCCTCGTTTCTTCCCGAAGAGGACAAACGCGTGCCGTGCAGCCTGACGAATCCCGTGATCGACTTTCCCTCCGTCGACGCCTTTTTCGAGAGAATGAGACGAGTCTCCAAAGCGTCCCTCGTGGAACTGATTCTGGAGAGCCTGAGGATGGAAATGATACCGTCGCTGCCTTCGTCCCCCACCGACGTGGAGGCCCTCCGCGTCTACCTCATCCTCCCCAAGTGTCACTTATTCGACGACCCCGTTCACTGCACCACCCTGTGCCAGCCTTTCGGCAGGGCCTTGTATAGCTTGTTGCCGGAATCGAACAAGGTTCTGGAGCACTGGTGGGGAAACGCATTGTCTGCGGCGGATTTCGGACGGCTGGTCACCACTTACAAGCGGTGCTTGGTGAGTCGCGTCTCCTTCCCTCGCTTTCCAAAATAAGTCCGTCGTGGTTTTTTTTTTCTCTTCTTCTTCCCCCGGATCTAAAACGAAGGGCGTTTTTTTTCTTTCAAGGTGAACATTCTGAAATCGGTGGCTGCTCAGAGGAAAGGAGGCACGCCGGTTCAGGAGAGCCTGGAAGTGTTTCTCAAAGTCCTGAGGAAACTGAACCGCGTGAACAACGAGCACGGTCAGGTGGTGGCCTACGAGGTGTTCTACATTCCGGAGATGTGCGACATACTGGACGTGCGCCTGGACTACATCAACTGGCTGCACCACCACTTTGCCATCCAGAGGGCGCCCAACGGCAAATATTTTTTCTGCGATTTTCCGTTCCTGTTCGACGCCAAGGCCAAGACGCTCATATTGCAGACGGACGCCATCTTACAGATGCAGAACGCCATGGACATCGTGAACGAACGCAACTTCGCCTGCCTGTTCATGCCGGTGAATCCGGCCAACCCGTACCTGGTGTTGGTGGTGAATCGCGAGAGCCTGGTGCAGGACACGCTGTCCCAGCTCATCGGCCACGTGTCCAAGGACGAGCTGAACGAGCTGAAGAAGCCCCTCAAGGTGGTCTTCTACGGCGAAGACGCCGTGGACAACGGAGGAGTGCGCAAGGAGTTCTTCATGCTGCTCATGAGGGACCTCGTCGACCCCAAGTACGGCATGTTCCGGGTGTACGAGGAGACGCGGGCCATTTGGTTCAACACGAAGACGTTCGAATCGAAGGTCATGTTTCACCTGATCGGGCTCCTGTGCGGCTTGGCCATCTACAACGGCAACATCATCGACCTGCCCTTTCCCCTGGCGCTCTACAAGAAGCTGCTGGGGGAGAAGATCGACACCAAGGACGTCCGCAGCCTCTCGCCCGCCCTCTACAAGAGCCTCAAGTACATGCTGGAATACGAGGCGGACGACTTCGAGGACGCCTTCACCCAGTACTTCGAGATATCCGTAGAGGCCTTCGGACAGGTGGAGACGCGGGAGCTCAAGCCAGGCGGCAAGGACGTGATGGTGACCAAAAACAACCGAGAGGAGTACGTGGCGCTCTACGTGGACTACCTCTTCAACGTGTCGGTGGAATCGCAGTACTCCCCGTTCCACCAGGGTTTCCACGACGTGCTGGGAGGACGCGTGCTCCAGCTGTTCCACGCTCAGGAGCTCATGGCGATGATCGTGGGCAACGAGAACTACGACTGGGACGAGCTGGAACGCAACACGGAGTACAAGGACGAGTACAGCCGGCAGCATCCCACCATCGTCCACCTTTGGAACGTGTTCCACGGCCTTAGCCACGAGCAGAAGAAGAAGTTCCTGCTGTTTCTCACCGGCTACGACCGCATTCCCATCTTCGGCATGAGCAGCGTGAAGCTGGTCATCCAGCCCACGAACGGCGGCGACGACTTCTTGCCGGCCGCGCACACTTGCTTCAACCTGCTGGATCTTCCGCGATACACCTCTAGGGCCAAGCTCGAGGAGAAGCTACTCTTGGCCATCGAGCACACTCAAGGATTTGGACTGGCCTAAAAGGACACTTTACTCGCGGCTTCTTTACGACCGAAGTTGCGAGACGTTCCTCGCGTCCGAGTTACCCCGTTTCGTTGTTGTTAAAAGCCAAAATAATTTGACGTTTCGACTTTGCACCACGAATTTAAGCTTCCATATTGGATTAAAGACAAATTTAATGTTTCGAGAGTTACGTGTTTCCCGTTTTCGTAAGTAGGGCGGCGGCGCAACAAAACGGATATATTGGGATAGATCGGCGATTGACAGCCACTCGGCCCTAATGGCCTTTGGCGCTTTCGTCCTATATAAAGTTTCCAAAAAAGTATGGGAACGTGTTCAAATCACATCTAATAAAATGATGATATTACACACTGGCTAACAAAATGAGGGGATAATTTGGTATTTTGTGTAAGCAGATGTGTAGCGGGAAAATTGCACGCGTGCCTCGGGCATCTTGTATGTGGTCGGCTTCATGAAACTGACACGTACGTCCGCGAGCCACTCGGGTACCCAATATTAATAAATAATCATTGCGGAGCGCAGATGTCATTGAGGACTAAGGTGTGGAGCGTATGGACTGACCTGTTTGAACATGCTCGGAAGACAAATTGCTACCTCCGCAGTCTTGGAATGGGCTCTCCAGGAAGAGTGGCCAAGGATACCGCAAGAACACCTCCAAATTCTGATGTCGCACAAATGTGTCTTGCTGGTTCTAGGGCGTAAGCGTGTGGAGATTAGCGTGAAGGCTCGTGTGTTGTAAACACAATCTGGAGGCCAACCTAGACCAGCTTAAAAGGACCCTGAAGACCTAAAGAGACCCTTTTTATAAGTTAATCCGCGAAAAATACTTTTGGGTGCCCTTGATCGAGTCTCTGTACAATTTCAACGCTAATCTCCTACTCGCTGACGTCCGGTCATCGGTCTTCCTCGTTCATGGAGGTCTTACATTCTACTAGAGATATTATTTCGTATCGTTATTTAATTGATTTGTTAACTTAAGGCGTTCTTCGGAACTGGGGTCCAGTCAGTCTATCGTCCTTTCTGTCACTTGAACTTAAGACAGTTGGCCCTGTAGACCCTCTACAGGACCAACTTGCAACAACATTTAATTGATTTGTTTCCAGGTGCACTCATTGATGGTTTTATTTCAGTGTCTTTACATTTCCACGGGTTAAGTTTTCCTGCTCAGCACATCTGCTTTGAATTATCCCCCAATTTTGTTGAGCTATGCAGGAATAAACTGTTAATATTTGTTTCAAAACTATTAATTTATCAGTCCGTTAGGAATTTTTTCCATAAGTGATGACCAGTTTTCTGTTTATAAGTTCGTGCTTTCGGACCGTGCACAAACTAACGTATTCTGACGTGCGTATGGCATGCATTTATTTATTAGAGAGTTTGAGCCAGCCAACGTCTTACCGTTAACCTTAACGTCAACGGCGAGAAGGGAGGAGCCACGAACTTAACTACCCAATGAACTAACTAGACGTCATTCGCATTCGTGACGTTCAGTTAATTCATTGGATAGTTCGGTCCGTGGCTCCTCCCTTCCCGCCGTTAAGGCTAAGGTTAACGTTAAGGCGTTGGCTGGCTCAAACTCTCTATTTTTTGCAACTTTTGAACCGCTGGACCAAATATGGCGTCCCTGTTTCTTCGACCCTGGGGCCACGTGGTCGTGACGTCACAACTCGTCAGTTCTTGCCAGGGGTCGCTCACCATACCTTTAAACATATCTAAAGTTAGTAATAAACCTAATTTATGAGGCCTTTTCAGCTATTTGGACATCTCATTTTATGCAAAATATGCGTGCAGTAATATAACGGGAAGTGGCAATAAAATAATTAATTACGATCTCCTACATATTCATTCATAAACTTAACAGTCTAACTAACTCAGATAATTTACGAGATTACTAGAATTTTTAATTAGTCAACGATAAGCCCCAAACTGCATCATCCTTAACTAGGTTTTACCATCTAGGCCTAGTAAAAAGGTCTCATCACTAGGGCTTTTTTGCGAGGTGACGAGGCTACGTTACTGGTGTGACCAGATGTTAAGACCTCGAAATAAAGGAAAACGGTCCCAGATATCTTAGGGATAAGTCGGACGTCGCCATCTGGCTCCACTTCCCCTAAATTATAGTATTTGTGTAAGCCTCTATAAGATCTCTACGATTTCCTTTGCATCATTAAGCGCCAGAGTCTACCTTGCTCGAGTAATTTTCGAGTTTACCAGACCTCAGCGTCGCAAATTTCAACTCTACACGTTCGTGTAGGCCTAACGACAACTTTGTTTGACTAGGCGATAGAGGCTACATGGCCAGTGTGACCAACCGGACGGGGACAAGCCGCGTAAACTAGGGAAAAGCCGCATCCCAACACATAGGGAATTGGCCTTCGTCGTCATCTGGCATCCCGGCCGCGGCACGAGTGTTATAACCAAGATGGAGGCCCGTGTCGCGGAATGGCTGTGCAGGGAGTAACAACATCACCAGTTTGAGTGCGATGTTATCAACGCCTCCTTCTTCGCCTCCGTCTCGCATCTGAGGAACGAGTTGCTGCGTCGTTAGGGCAACTTGTTGGGGACTTTCGTCCGCGTTGGGTGAGTAAAAAACGAGCGTGTCGGTCGCTGCAAATTGAACGAGTGCTATTTGGAATGGCTGTGGGTTCCATCTTTGAAAAAAGGCCATTTAGGCCTATTTGGCTCGCATCCTATTCTGCGTCGATTCTGTGTCCTAGGACTCTAAGAAAGGGTTAAAGGGCTCGGAATGGGCTTTAAGACTAGCGGGGAACGTGAAAGCGACGTGGATGCGTCTCCTTTTTGTTCGTTTTGTGCTGAGAAACGAGTCATCTGTTCCCTGACCTCCTTCTTGAACACTGGCCTTGCCGATTTTTTTTTATATAAAAGGGGGTTACTTTGACCTAATTTCACGGTCGTTTTGCATCGAAGTAAACGAAGACCTGGCATATAAATCGTAAGCCTAAGCCATGTTCGTCTCGTCTCTTTCCAGTTTCTCCAACATCTTCGCTGCGATCATTTCGTTTTGATTCACATTTAGGCCTACGTGATAGTCGAAAGGTGAGAGCACCGTGCTAACGTAAAAATAAGCCTAGTGCAGTTTGCGATGGTTCTCTCGGCGATTTCGCTTCGGAACAATGGCTAAACTCCGAGCCTAAATGCGACCTTTTGTCTCTGAAATTCGTGGTTAACAAGTAGCAGGTCAGGTGCATTATTTAATGACCTCTACTCTCAGTTCACAGCTATTGGATTTTTGGTTTGTTTCGCTTTTAACAGATGGCGCGACTTGTCTCTTCCTCCCTAACTTTATGCCAAATCTACATCGGTTAATAATATCTAGTTATCGGGGCCCCGCTGAGGTATGTCTACTATTACTGACTCCGATCCCAATCCTAAATGTGTCACGAGTAACGTATAACGTTGGCAACCGGTTGAGCCGTTAACGGTTATGTTGCCAGCTAATGTTGGGCCTGCCAATATGCATCCGCTCGCGAACCGACTTCTGGTTACTTTGGCACTCATTTTGGCAAAATCGTACCAAACCGACCAGCGATGTTAACATTGTTCGCGTATTGGTCAATCGGATCTGACGATGATACGCGTCGTACGATCCGACAGGAGTTTGCCGGTCAGATGGTTCTCGTCTTCCAGCTGCCGACCACTGGCACCGATTACAACCGGCTGTTTTTATTGGATTAAATGGCATAATTGCTAATTTAAAAGCCATTTTTAAAAAAAACGAGCGTATAATTATAGTAATTCCATATGTATTCTATCTCGCTGTACTTCGACTGAGCGTCATGCTTTTATTTTTTATTATATTATTGAGATACAAGAATACTGTAAATGTCGGCGGTCGAGTGGGTTACGCGCTTGCCTATCGATCCTAAGTTGCGGGTTTGGTCCCTGTTCGAGGAAAAATTCCCAAAGTGGCGGCTCTTTCGGATGAGTTTAAACCGAGGTCCGGTGTTGGTTGTTGTCGAGGGAGGGGGTGGAAGTCCCCTCTCGTAGGCAAAATTCCCAGGTAGGTGATGGTAGGTGAGGTAGGTTAGCTCTCGTGTCGCAGAAATAGGCCAGCGTTAAAAATTAACGAACAAACAACAACGGTGGCTTTGTGGTCATGCTTTCCTTCATCGATGTGCTTGTGACCAATGGTCTTGAGGGGTCGTCAAATAAGCTAAATAAATCCTGTTGTATCTTAGGATGGTGGATCCTAGGAAGGTACAAAGGTCCATCCAGCGGTGATGATTTGATCGTGAAATCCGAAAGTATGCAGATTAGTCGCATGTGCTGGATTAACGGTTTAGTCGGTCATTACCTTTAACGAAGCTTTATTTCGATGGAGGGTTTAACGACAGTTATCCGTTAATGAATGCGCGGTTAACCACAACCGAATTTCAATTTTATGTTAATCCAGGTAGCGGAAATTTATGCAACACTAAAGTGTGATTCACGGCCGTTCAGCAGGCCCTTGTTTTTCCAGTTTAATAGCAAGGGGTTAAAACTGAGAATCAAATGTCACACGGCCAACTAATTGGCTATGGTTAAAACCGGACTAAGAACCGTTCATTTTAGTGGCAATTTCGTGTGTTAAGTAAAATCTACGCTTAAGAGTATTAAATCCCCGATTAACGAGTAACAAACGGTCTATTTTTTTTTGCAGTTGTTGTTCCGAGGATTGACTTCAAGCGCCGGACTTCAATGTACGAAATCCAGGAATCAAGCCATCGTCCGTCGGTACAGCATGATCCAGGTAAGACAATCCGATCAAGTACTTTTACTCGCGGCGACGGTCCTAGCAGCGCCAATCGTACGCGTGCTGCCCTTTGTGCGTGGGGAGTTTTCTGTCTTTCGTCTAAGCCAAAAGAGGACCTCGAACATGTGCCCAGCATTGGGTCCTCCTGCTTCAACTCGGTCCAATCTAGGTTTGATTCTGTCGACTCGTTCAGTTTTCAACAAAGTTTGCAACAAAGGGCATAAAATCGAACTCGTGAAATGCCAATTGCATCACGTCATTCGTGCGAGGTTCTTACTAAGACCCAATGTGGTTGGCACGTCTTGACCGTGTCAAGATGCCGGAGGTGGAGCGAGTAGTACGTGCTCCAGACTATGCTTTCGTATGCCGAATTCGATACTTTCTCCAGATACGCGGAGGGTCCTTCTTGGTTAACCAACTCCAGTTTCACCAAAGGGCCGGCAACTCTTAATTGAAGTGAAAACGTGCCTCTTGCACAGGAGAATTTCAGGAGAATGCTCTTACGTCAGTAGCTACTTAGACATCATTGTTAGATTGAATTTTTACCAAACTAGGAGAATTGCCATGAAGGCATCGTCTAATCGCGCGCAAAAAGGACCAATAGTAAGTGTATCCGTCTTGGCACGAAGCTCGGTCAAAGGCCCTTTGAGTGGCTGTGTCTACTCCTAGAGTGCTCGTTAGGCGTTAATATATGTGAATTAAGGGAAAGATTAAAACGTTTGAATAACCCCGTAGATTAACTGTTCGCGTCCTGGACCTCAACGTGTCCCAATTCAGAGAGTGGAGCATTTCTGTCACACTCGCAGAATGTTGATAACTGCCCTTAACAAACCTGGCTGCCCTACGCTGGACCATCTCTATAGCCTGAACATGGACCATCCTGTGAGGGTTCCGAACAGCCGCGCAAAATATTCCAACATAGGGCGAACCGGAGTTGCGTAGCCAGTTTCCGCTACATTTTGCGCACATTCTCGAAATACGCGCTGAACGAATCTAAGGCGTTGGTTCGCTGCACCAACAATTTTTGTGAAATGGTTATTCCGAGAGAGGTTTTTCGTAACGTAAACTCCCAGATACTTGACAGTTTCAACGACATCGAGTTGAACAACATTCAGAAAGTACTCTGGTTTTACCCAGGAAAGTACCACGATCCTGCTTGTAGCTACCGAATTTTCATAAATTATTGTCGTCAAGCATTCTAATCTGATCATTTCCGCGAAGAATGTACGTTAGGAAGTGACCATGGTCTCAAGCAGGGTACAAACTGATCCTTCCAAAGTTGACAGCATGAGCAGATTTGTCATTTACCCCTCCGAGGATAAAAGGGCAGACGGGCTGAATGGAGCTAGTTGGTGGGACATTCCAGAGATATTAGACAGTTTGAGCACGCCAACGTCTTTATACTTACGTTAACTTTAATGGCGGAAAGGGAGGAGCACGCATTGAACTACCCAACGAACTACCTGAACGTAATGGGTGCGCATGCGTGGCTCCTCCCTTCCCGCCATTAAAGTTAAGGTACAGACGTTGGCATGCTCAATCTGTCTGTTGGTCCCTGTTTTACCTCTGACTAGTAAGTAGCCCCTAAACTGGCTGAACGAAAGTGAAAAGCGACACCTTAGTGGTTTTCGTTGTTTTATGTTTTAGTGCCCTTTAACTTTATGCCCCCGCCTTAAGGGCCTGAGTTTTTTTTATTACGTGATGTGTCGCAACATGGCGTTATACGAAAACTTAACTGTAATTTGTACCTTTTGTACGCAGTTTTGTTTTAGGATGAAAGGAATTTTTTAAAGTTAATTGGGTCAAAGGCCATTATTAGGATAATTGGTCCTCTAAATGGTAGCATTTGGGGCTCAATGGCCCTATACGTGGGGAAATTACGTCAAATCCAAGATTGGGTACAATTTCCTCTTTTTTTTGTTTTTGTTTTATTACTTGGTGGATGACCCCCCAATTTGAATTTGTAAAAAATAGGCATTTGCCCCTCTTGTGGTCCTTTTGTCCACTTTTACTTCCCTCCATTCTGTTTGTTCATGTTTAGTTCCGTTTTTTTTTTTTTTTTTCTACATTAAATAATGTTTTTTTAACGCGGAAAATACGACACTCGTTTATAGCGACAGGGGAGTTTGGGCCCCTACGTGAATCGAAAAGGGCAGTGGGAGCATGCAATGCGATCCTAATAAGCGGATGGTCCTTATATCCTGAGGAACCCACGAACACTTCTCTACTGGTCTCTAATAAATTCCGGTGTTCGTCTCTAGGACCCTGTCGACTGGGACTGACTAGGACCCCACCGCAATAGCCGGTCTCTAATAATGAATGTCAGAGGTCCATCTAGGAAGGATGGCAGGTTGCGTAACGACCCGTTTCTAGTGGTCGCGAGAGTAGTGGGTCTCTAATAGTAGCCGGGGTCCATCTCTAGGGGCCAGGGCACCCGCAAAGGGCCTTCGAATTGACGTATCGATTTGTTTGTTGCGTCCGTTTCCAAAGTAGGTTAACGAAGGAAGCGGGGGATTGCGGTCTAGGCCTATTTGGAAGGTTCGTGATGACGTCATCTATTCCCCTCGAGTGAGGATATGTGCGTGACGTCACGCGCGGTTGACCCACTGACCCCCTTGCAGCCGCCATTGCGCATTTTGGCCACCATATTGGCAAATATCCGCACCCCGGTGACGGCATAGGAATTAAGACGGGGCGGGGAGGGGACCTCACCCACCGTCGTTTACCCCACCTTGTTTGAAGAAATCCGCGTTAGGGGGGACCCTCTGCAGAAGACGACGGTTCCGGTTAATTGGGACGCGTACCCTCTTCCGGCCAGATTAAACGGCTTCCTGACCTGTCCCGAAAAACCAAACTCGAGTTTTGCTGAGTTACCCAAACACAGATGTGGTTGGGACTCTGAATCGATGGGCCTGGGGATTACTGGTTTTACTTAGGGGCCATTCCAAATTCACATCCTTAAGAGGGATGTGGGGGGTCCATGGTCCCAAATGTACTTGAATTTTTCAACCGTGTGGACAGGAGGTCAATTTTTGAAGGAATTTCGGGGACGTCTTTTTTGAATTGTTCCTTATTACGTTACTACTGAATAGAGTTTGTGCACGCTTTGCGTCTTTCTTAACGTTAACGACAAAAAAAGAAGAACCACGCATGCGCACCCATTACGTTCAGTTAGTTCATTGGATAGTTCAATGCGGGGCTCCTCCCTTCTCGTCACTAACGTTGAGGTATGTATAAAGACGTTGGCATGCTCAAACTGTCTAATGTGGTTGAAGTTCGACGATAAGCTAGACAGTTTTCGCACGCCAACGTCTTTATACTTACCTTAACTTTAATGGCGGGAAGGGTGGAGCCACGCATTGAACTACGCCATGAACTAACTCTTCCCGGCATTAAAGTTATGGTACGTGTAATGACGTTGGCATGCTCAAACTGTCTAATGTGGTTGAAGTTCGACGATAAGCTAGACAGTTTTCGCACGCCAACGTCTT
>JAUJYV010002106.1:0-13851 GCA_033995625.1 Ophyiulus pilosus
TGGGAGTTGATAAATTTAAAGACACACCAGAATGAAATTTTACAATTTGGAATTAATAATAAAACCCTTTACCAAATTCATGGAAAAGCCCCCGAAGGTCTGCAATCACTGCTAACATTCGTGTTATGTGTGATTGCCAACTTTTTAAATTTGAGTGAAATAGGATTACCGAAAATTTTTAAAAAAAATTGGGAGTTGATAAATTTAAAGACACACAGAATAACATTTTACAATTTGGAATTAATAATAAAACCCTTTAGCAAATACATGAAGAGCCCCCGAAAGTCTGCAATCACTGCTAACATTCGTGTTGTGCGTGATTGCCAACTTAAAGACATTACATAAAGCAGGATAAATAAAAATAAAATAAAACCTAGAGTTATGCAGTATTAGGGGATGACGAGATAAATAAATATTATAATTTTGAAAACATTTGTTTAAGATAACTACACCGTTAAGCCTTTTAAAAAATTATTTTGCAAGCAAGTCGTTTTGATCAACTTAACATTAATGGCAGTTGGAATTGGGATTGTTTGATTAAGGCGAGGGCTAAAGATAATGGGATCCAAAAAAAAGATCCTACATCATTTTTTTTAGTTACTAAAATCATGCTGACGAAATGTACTTTTGGTGTCGTCTGCTGCATAATTTTGCCATAGAGGACACCACTTGTAAATCGTGAACCCCATTGACCTTATCCGTGCACGTGAAATACATCACCTACTTCTAGGTCTCGACTTTTAGGTTTGTGAAACTCACCGTAGCATTACCGTAATGCATTTCCCATCTGGGATAATGTTATTGGTGCTTCTTGTAGCCTTGTCTTTGCAGAGAAATCATGGTAAATATGACTGTGACTATAAATTGTTTTGACAGCTCCGCTTTACAGGGTGTGTAATGAGAATTTCTCCCTTTCCCTTCATTTGGTTTGTATATGCGGTTTAAATGCTCCTGAGGAAAGACATGCATTAAATGAATATGGTTTCAGCTTGTGAAATTGGTGTGTCCTCATAAAACCTCAGAATATGCATTAAGCTACGTTCTGAGCTAGGTTAGAGGAGTTTTTATTGTAAAGCACGTATAGGAAGGCATTGATTCAATAGAAAGATGGTCAGTCATACTGCCAATGAGTTTAACTGACGCTTTCTGTCATTGTTTATGGCAAATGCAAGATAATAAGGAATGTTCAACCGAATGCAATTTCCTGAATTTCTAAAATGTTCTTCTTTTCCAGTGGACTCGCACGATCTTCCAAATCTGCGTTTCTCTGAAGAACCCCCATCAGCCGTTGATTTTTTGAATACCGATGGTGTTACAATTGGCTGCACTGCTACTGGAAACCCACCACCGACCGTCACATGGAATTTGGTTGATGGAAGCAATGTGTCAGAGATATCCAAGTTGCGCCATGTCACGTTTGACGGTAAACTGGTTTTCCATCCGTTCCAACCAGAAAATTACCGTCCTGACATTCACTCCACCGTATATCGTTGCATTGCCACGAACAACGTTGGTGTCATCCGCAGCCCAGACGTAGCTGTAAAAGGAGGTCAGTCAAAATATTATTTTTAGATTTAATTAGGATAATTATGCTGCAGAGCTTTCTTGGTGATATATTAAATTATATCTAGAATTGTTCATTGCAATCTGATAATCTTGCAAATTTAGAAGCTGAACAAAGTGGTTGTCTCTTTATTGCTGATCAAGTTTTGAAAATTTACTTCCTGTAGTTGTTTATCAGGATCAAGATGCGCAAGTGTACGATGCATATGCCATCGAGGGTAGCACAGCCGTGTTCAAATGCCACATTCCACCAGTGTTAGCCAACTATCTTACAGTCACTGGTTGGATAAAGAATGATAATCTTCTTATTGAAAATACCCTCGAAGAAGGTCAGTTCTTAAAAAATATGTTTTGAATATGTATTATACTATAAAAGCATAAAATAAAACCATGAATTATCTGGCCATAGATAATTCTGGAAAATATGACATTATACCTTCTGGAGAACTGCACGTGCGAGATGTTACAAAGGCTGACAATGGAGCGATATATAAATGCAAGATTGTGAATCGGTTAACCGGAATGAGCAAAGTTAGTTCAAATTCCGGGCAGCTGTTTGTGACAGGTATATATATATAGAAACATGAAGCAGGGTAGTAAAGTCATGTTTTGGGGCAATAAAAGTTGGAAAAAAATTGTATTTAAGATTAATGATATTCTATATGCAATTAATGACAATAAAAGTAATACACAAATATTTCAATGCAACTACTTTTAGCAACAATGCTCGATAGTTGTGAATATTCAGGTTGAATACCCCTCTTCAGCAAAGTAATGTTTGCTGCCTTGCTACAGCTAGTTGTTGAGTTATTAAAATGGTTTTAATTATTATTATTATTGTGGAAGATTAAAAAATTCTTTATGTAATATTTGAACTAGAATCCCGTGGCACAATTCAACCCAGAATTTTGGAGACAGTTACAAGCATTAGTGCTGTCCGTGGTCAGACTGCCATTTTGACCTGTGTTGCACAGGGAAATCCCCTGCCTTCAGTAAAGTGAGTAGGTGGACAATTACATAATCCATCTTTTTTAAATGTTGTCATATTGAAGTCATTCGTGGAAAAACCGATTACTTTAACAATTGGATTTCAGGTGGCATAAGAAAACTTCAAGAAATCAACTTATTTCTCTAGAGAATAATGACCGTTTTGTACAAACCAAAACGGCAATGCTCATTAAAAAAGTGGACTTATCAGATGAGGGAAATTACATTTGTGAAGTTTGCAATGACTATGGCAAAGCACATGTGGACGTTACGCTGATTGTTACTGGTGAGAATGCTACGGTAAAAACTAAAAAAATAACGTTTTAAACATAAAAGTGAATTTTATATATTTTTTTTTTGGTAGAGACATTATCAGCTGTAATACAGCCACCTGTTAGGATTGCAAAACTGGTTGACAAAGTTGTGTTTAAATGTGCTATTACTGGACATCCTATAACTTCTGTTGCTTGGATTCATAATGGAATTCCGATTGATGAGGCTAAAGGAGAAGAACTTGCTCTTCAAAAGTTAGAAATGTCAGACAGAGGAATTTATCAATGCATTGCAAAGAATAACGCTAAAATGGTACAAGCTACAGTGGAACTTCGATTTTCTGGTGAGTTAATTATTGAAAATATCATTGTTTATAATTCTGAAATCCAAGAACGTAATTTCAAGAGTTTTGGATTGGTAATTGCTCATTTTATTTGATAGAAATTCCTCCACAACTACTCGAAGTTTTTGAAGAGAAAACCATTTATCCTGGCACCACCATTACAATGCAATGTGTAGCTTCCGGAATTCCACAACCTTCAATCACTTGGAATTTGGATGGCATGCCATTAACTAGAAATTCAAACGTCATCCTCTCTTCCAAGGTGGACAAAGAAAGTAGAATTATAAGCACTTTGAAACTTGAAAAACCCAATGTGAAAGATGGTGGCCTGTACAGTTGCATTGCTGAAAATAATGATGGTCGAGCAGAGCATTTTTCGAGGATTAATATTCATGGTAAATTCAGTGAACTTAAATGGAATAGATATATTTCTAACAGTACAGTCATGTAATTGATAGAAATATTTTTATAGGACCTTTGGGGAGCCGGAAAATCGATGAACAATTTGGAGTTTCAGGTGGCAGCATCATGCTTAATTGCCCTATTTACGGATTCCCAATTGGGAAGGTTATGTGGAAGAAAGGTAAAACATTTTACACATATTTTAGTTTATCAGAATTCTCAGTTTTAGTTTGAATAATATTGTTTTGCTATTTATTATACAGATGGAAAAGTTATTCCATTTTCAATTCGCCACGTTCTTTTTAAAAACAATTCGTTAATTGTAACCAATGTAAACAAGTTATCAGATTCTGGCTCTTACACTTGTTTGGCCGACAATCGTCTTGGACAAAGCAGTGAAGCCATTCTAAAAGTGGAAATTATGGGTATGTGTTTAATTTAGTTTTCATTTGGTATATATTTTTATGTTAGTTTCCAAAAAAATCAATATTGCCTAAAAGTGGTTGCAAAATAAATAAGCACAAATGATATGAAATTTATTTGTATTTTCATGAACAGTTGCAAAAAGTAGTTTTGTTGTGATAATCATGCTCATTTATTATCAAAGCAAATATTGTCATGCCTTACAGTTCCTCCAAAAATAGTACCATTTGAATTTCAAGACGAGCTTCTGAGAGAAGGCATGCGAGCCCGACTGCAATGCGTTGTTGCAAGTGGAGATTTGCCACTGAATGTATCTTGGTTTAAAGATGGAAAACCAATATTACCTCAACTGGGTGTTATAGTCAGAGTTCTCGATGAATTTTCCAGCATTTTAACCATAAGCAGCATCACCCCCAGCCACAATGGAAAATACACGTGTGTGGCTTCCAACCGTGCTGCCACTGCTACTTACTCTGCGGACTTATCTGTAAACGGTAAACGAATTGTTTTGTTTGCCTTCCTTTTCAGTACCTCCCAAGATAATCCCATTTGCATTCCTCGACGACCAATTTTACAAGGGGATGCGAGCTCATGTTACTTGTGCTATCAGCCAAGGAGATATTCCCGTCAGCTTCACATGGCTGAAAGACGGATTGGCCATTCCTGCAGGCCTCGGGGTGGTCAACAGAAAGTATGATGACCACACCGATTCCCTTAGCATCGAGAACGTGGGCTCCCACCACTCCGGCAACTACACCTGCCTTGTGCGCAATAAAGCGGGAAAGGCCTCGTACACGGCTCTTCTGTTGGTCCGCGGTAATCTTTTTCGTTGGGTCCAAGTCGTCATAATTTTAAACCATTCCTTTTTTCAGTTTTCCCCAAGATCGTGCCATTTCGATTTGTCGGGGAAATGCATTCTGAAGGTTCCCCTGCCAGAGTGGTGTGTGGCTTGCAAGAAGGCGATCCTCCCATTGTATTCTCTTGGATGCACGATAATGTGCCCGTAGAGGTTGATGACACCGTTTCAATCCATGAAGTAGATGGCTTGTCCAGCATATTGTCAATAAAACGCCTTTCTTCACACCATTCGGGCACCTACACATGTCTGGCTGCGAACAAAGCGGGCGTGGGTCGGCATGCTACCTTGCTCGACATTAATGGTAATGTTTCCCTGTTCCAGTAGCACCGAAGATTGTGCCCTTCTCATTCCAAGGGGATCACGTGTTCGAAGGAGCGTTGGCCCGCCTGACATGTGTGGTGTATCAGGGAGATCTTCCGCTAAGCATTTCCTGGGAAAAGGATGGCATTCCCATTCGAGCTAGCTCCGCTGTTGGCATCGCCATTCGTAACGTAGACACCTACACGAGCATTTTGACCATTGATCGAGTGGAATCCGCAGTTCACGGTGGCAACTATACTTGTGTTGCGCAAAACAAAGCGGCTTCTGCGAGCCACACGGCATCCCTGGTGGTCAATGGTAGGCCGACTGCTTGAACCGTGAATTCCTCTTGTTTCAGTTCCTCCCAAGATCGTCCCTTTCTCCTTTCAAGAAGAGCACTTAGTTGAAGGGTTGCTGGCTCGAGTGTCTTGCGTTGTCAGTCGTGGGGATTTGCCCCTGAAATTCCATTGGGAAAAAGATGGTGTGGAAATGCCACCCGGGGGCCAGGGGGTCCACATAAGGTCATTTGATGAACATTCCAGCATCCTTTCCATTACCTCAGTTACATCTGATCACAATGGATTGTACACTTGTATTTCTGACAATGCTGCAGGAATGGCCAGACACTCAGCACAGCTCGTTGTTAAGGGTAATTTCACCCATTGTTTTTATTTTTGTATTATTTTCGTTTATTTTAAAATTCTAGGTCCTAGACATTTTTATGATTTTCCAATCATTTTTTTCAAAACAAAAGTGTGTTTATTTAGTTGATTACATGTAAACAACCAAGATAACTTTTAAAAAAAAATATCAAATCGAATTTATTGTAATATATTCCAAAACGAAAGGCTGTTTCAAATATTTAAATACATTAATTTGCACTGGCTTGTGTATTTATTAAAATTGCATTTTCACGTCATTTTTGTTAATAATCATAGATATATGTTTATTTCAGTGCCACCACGTTGGGTTATTGAGCCTTCAAATGTGGCTGCTGTTAGAGGCAAAGATGTTTTGTTAAATTGTCTAGCAGATGGTTTTCCAAAACCAGCAATCACTTGGATGCAAGCTAAAGGTGGTTTCTAATTACTCAATGAAATATTGAACAATTATAAATTTATAATATTATAATGTACGATGATGCTCAGTAGACGACATTATTATAATATATTAAATTCTTATATACTTAGGTGCTACTCACGATGCTGTCCGTAAAGATTTACACAGTGGCGGAAATATTCAGTTGTTTTCCAATGGATCTCTTCTTTTGGTTAACATTAATTCTGCAGATGAAGGCTACTATTTTTGTCAGGCATCTAATGGAATTGGAAGCGATTTGAGTGCTGCCATTGAAGTTCGAATAAATGGTAAATTTTTTCTCGATGTATTTGATTTTTGAAGATTGTCCAATATTAATTCCCTGTGCATTTTTGTAATTAATTTTAGCACCACCAGTTTTCAGTAAAATACAAAGCAAAATAACTGCTAAAATTGGAGAGGAAGTATCGTTGCAATGTATAGTTCAGGGAGACACTCCAATCAAAATCGTGTGGTATAAAGATGAAAAAGTTTTACAAGATGTTCAGGCAAAGTGAGAATCTTCATGTAGTTTTGATTTTTAAGGTTTTGATCCCAACTTTTGGACTGACACAACTGTAAACTCTGATTTGTCATCGTAAATATGAACTATAAATTGCTCGATTTTTTTTTAAATAGGCATAAAATCCAAACTACTAATACTGCATCAGATGCGCTGTCAATCCTGACAATTCAGAAAATATCGAAGGATGATCATGGGAATTACTTTTGTTTTGCTGAGAATGCATATGGAAGCAACAAAACTTCAACTGAGTTAACCGTAAAAGGTACATAAACTATTAGAGAATACTAATTGTAAGAGTATTTTTAAATTCTCAAATACTGACAAGATTACTTTATGATTTTTAGGATTACCCGAACCTCCTGCAAATCCTAAAGCACCCGTTGTTAGTAGCACGACAGTCGAACTTGAATGGAAGTCGTCATTTAATGGAAATGATCCAATTAAGAAGTATATCATACAGTATAAAAATGCTGAAGGTTAGAACATAAAGCAATTTTAAGTTATATTATGTAAATAAGCAAATTTTGATCGATTTTTATTTTCATTAAAGATTCGTGGGATTCAGCAATTTCGATGGAAACTGTTAATGGAGAACCAACCAGCAGTATTGTTAGCCACCTGACTCCAGCAACCCATTATTTATTTCGCTTATTTGCTGAAAATAGTCAAGGTCGGAGTTACGCATCTTCCATCCTGCAGATCACAACAAATGATGATGGTAGCGTTTGTTTTTGCAAAAGTATGGCTTCCTTGGTTTAGCAAATGCATAGTTTCAACAGCTGCATTGCTTTTTTTTTAAAGTGCCATCTGGACCTCCTGAAAATGTCCAAGTGGAACCTGTTAACACGGAAACATTTAAGATTATTTGGACAGTAAGTAGATAATTATGTATAAAGTAAACATGTTTTTACATATGGAGTTTCATGACAATGTTTGCATTCTAGGCTCCAGATGAAAAGCTATGGAATGGCAAAATTCAAGGATTTTATGTTGGCTATAAAGAAGTTGACACCGAGGATCCATATTTGTACAAAACTTTGTTGACTCAAGATGCAAAAGCTGACAACATGTTCGTGCAGATCGGAGGTCTTAAACAGTTTACTAAATACGCAGTTGTGGTCCAAGCTTACAACAGTCAAGGAAAAGGTCCAGAGTCTGAGCAAGTCATTGTGATGACATCTGAAGGCGGTAAGAATTGAAATAAAAACGTACGGCTCCATTTTTAATTTTTTTTTTAAAACTGCCTAACATAATATCGAATTTATTTTGAAAGCTCCGAGCCTTCCTCCAACCGAGGTCCGCTGCACCACACTTACCTCTCAAAGTATTCACGTTACATGGACGGCACCTCCGATAGACTCAGTAAATGGCATTCTTAGAGGGTACAAGGTGGTTTACAAGCCCGCATCTGAATGGTTTGGTAAGGAAAATTCAAATCTAATTATAAGGGGTCAAAGATTTTTGTTAATAATTTTTTTGGAGATTTTAACACAATTCTGAGATTTTCCAAGAATTTAATGACATTTTATAACATGTTCAACTAGAAATTACATATTTAGATACCTATATTTCAGAGGATGTAGCAGAAAATTTCAATATAACTTTGCCAACCTCTATGACTATTGCACATTTGGAAAAATTCAGCAATTACAGCGTCCAAGTAATGGCAATGACAAAAGCTGGAGAAGGACCCAGAAGCGCAGCCATATTCTGTAAAACTTTGGACGATGGTCTGTTGAATTTTACATCGATAGAATTCAAATGTTGTAAAATTACATTTAAATTAATTATGCTTAAAAAATACATTCCCCCCATGCAGTTCCTGGTTCTCCAGTTGATGTTAAGGCTATCGCAACTTCTGATGATTCAGTGATGGTTGCTTGGAAATCTCCAGAGAGTCCCAACGGAGTATTAAAATCTTATACAATTTACTGGCGAAACTCCAATGATAAGAAGGTATTCCATTTCCCAATAATAATAAATATATTTTGCAACAACATCCAAATAAAGCCGGTCGTAACTGGTTTATTCGACTTTTTGAGATTATTGCAGGACACTGGCTCTCACACTACACCGGCTCGAGAAAGTAGCTATGAGGTGACCGGATTGAAGAAAGGAAAACGCTACGAATTTTGGGTCACAGCCTTAACAATGGCTGGGGAGGGAAGCCCCTCCAGAATCGCTGCACAAAGTCCAAGTGGTCCTACAGGTTATTCTTAGCAAAGTTTTTGCCAACATATTGAAGGTGCATGAAGCTAGCAATCAGTCTCTTTGATACCAAAACCTGATAGTGTTTTGGTTCAAAACCAGATTTGCTTCTGGCCAACCAAAACGGAAAATTGGGCATCATTCCGTAAATTGAAAAATTATTCATTTAAATTCTTTATACAGTATGTATTAGGAAGGAACTTGTCAAGATTCTTTCATCTTTATAGTTTTTAATGAAATGCTAATCCTGGTGGTATTTCTGTTCTTTTAGTTGCTGCTAGAGTGGTTTCATTTGATGAAAAAATAATTACTGCATGGAAATCCACGATTACGCTTCTGTGCCATGCTGTCGGTTTACCCGAGCCACAGAAAAAGTGGATGTGGAAGTAAGCACGTTTCACAAAAAAAATTGGCTTTAGAAGTTAATCCTTAATTTGTTCTGACTGTTGACTTTTATTTAGCGGAAAGCCCTTGGACCCATCTGTAAAGACTCAAGTCCTTAGCGATGGTACACTATCAATTAGTGACATCCAAGAGGAGGATGGTGGCGATTTCAGCTGCCTCGTTGAAAACGACTTTGGACATGACAAGATTACCTACTCCATCATCGTACTTGGTAAAGAAATAATCGAATCTTCTTGACAAACGGAATATTTTGCTTGATTTCAGTAGCTTAATTTCGATTTGGTTTATATTGTTTTATGGCAGCGCCTCCGTCAGCACCCACTATTGAAGTGGTCTCAGTCACGTCCAACACAATGAAATTTCAGTGGAAAATCCCATCCAGCAAAATGTCCAGAATTAAGGGTAAGAATTTTAGTTAAAAGATGGACATGTCGGTCCTTTCATTCCATTTTATAGTTTGCAAATATCACACTATTTTTTTATGAACGTAGGTTACACGTTGAACACCAGAAGAGATGTTGGAGAATGGAAAGAGGTAACTCTTGGATCCGAAATGCGCAGTTATCGTTTAAACAACTTGGATTGCGGTACTCGCTATGAGGTTTTTATGACTGCCTTCAATAAAATCGGTGTTGGAGCTCCTTCCGAGATTCTAACAATTTCTACTAATGGCTCAGGTAAGGTAACGATGCAATGTCTAAATTTAAAAAAATACTCTAGCAGAAATTAATAAAGGAATGATTTTGTGCACAAAGTACCCGCTTCTCCGACAAAGGCTGATTTGATCGAAGAGACGTCTTCTTCCGCATCTCTGTACTTGAACACTTGGAAAAGCAACGGATGCCCCATTCTTTATTACATGGTGGAATATTGCCCCAAATCGTCGAACGAGTGGATTTTTGTGTCGAACAACATCAAACCCGAGCAAAGACGATTCGTCATTCCTGGATTGAAGCCGGGAACATGGTATAGTCTGCGAATGACTGCCCACAATAGCGCCGGATCCTCTATTTCAGAGTATAATTTTGCAACTCTCACGATGGCTGGAGGTAAAGTCACTTCTTCTCAATTTTTTAATGAAAATGTCGCAAATATGGGACTGTAATAAATCTTTTGAATCGTTTATTTTTAGCTACTATTCCTCCAGATCTTATGTCAGACTCTGCAAACCATCCCGTTGAAGGCCTGCTGTCGTATCTTAATTTCTACGTCATCGTTCCCGTTTCTTGCACGGTGGTTATTCTTCTGGTGATTCTCTCAATATCTTGCTTCTACATCAAGTTTAAAGGACGCGAAAATCACTCAGGGAGCGTTGACAAGGCCGGTCTGTAGAAATTTATTGGCAGTAACTACCTGATGCATTTATATGGGCATGTTAGATGTTTTGACATTACATATGTGTGAATTGGCTTTCAGGAAAGCGTTTGTCTGCAGCCAGTGGAACTTTGAAAAAAGGAAACAGTAGCGAGAGCTTTGCTTACATGCAGCGAGGAACTGCAGGAAAATCAGCAGGACGTCGATCTAGACCAGGTACATTTTTAAGAAATTTCTACTTTTGTGCAACTATTCAGTTTTTAAGATCTTTTTTTTATTAAAAAAAAATGATATTTTTGATTTAGAAGATGATTTGGCGCCTTATGCAACATTTCAATTGGCCAATCAACCTTCGAACGCAGGAGGCAGAAGTTTGGGTAAAGATAAATAACTTATATCATTTTCAACTCCAAGTGCAAATTTTTAATTATGATTTTGACATTTCTTAATCACGTTTACGTCAAGCCCCACCACCGCCACCCCCAAGAATGGAAGGATATCACAATTCGAACAACGCCCCGATGAATCCCCATTTTTTTGCTTCTGGGTAAGGCTACCCTCCTTTTTTAAACTTATTTGGAACTTAAGTTATAAGACGGAAATATCAATAAGCGTTTATAATGTTTCTCATTAGCGGTTTTATGCCGGGACAACACACGTCGGAAACCACATTCGTATTCCCAAACCCTCCCGATAACCGCAACATGCACTTCCCACCATGCTACCCACAAGAGGTAAAAAAAATATATTTTTAATTTATGTCAAACAAATTGTTACAAAGCCAATCTAGTATTTAGAAATCTGAATCTGTTCAATTCACTTTTAAATATCGCGCCAGAAATGAAATTTTGCCACCAGATGGCGCACCAAAACCTTTAAACTTTAATTTAATGGCTGCACGTTGGAAGCCATTGAAAGAGTTAGTCGCAAAACAAGTTGTTTGTTAAAAAAAGTCGCATTTTCTCTATGGTAAGACGCTGTTAATCACAAAACGTGTTCTTGTAAAGTGATAGACTCGCGCTGGCTTGACAATTTATTTTAAATCTAAGTTAAATAGTTAGGGACGCGTACGCATGGTACTTACGGAAGAGCGTCATAGTTAAGTTTTAGTCTAAAAGTGAATTTTTCCGATCGCCTCAGGTCACCAAAATGCATCGCTAAGGATTGTGCCCATCTACCTGCCATTTGGTCCATTACGAAGGTTAGTTGACATCTTCTATTCTAACAATTAGCTTGCTTTTTTAATGTGGCCCTATCTGGTCTTCCTGGCTATCATTGTCTCACAAGGGTTGTCTATATAATTAAATAGTCGAATGCACATGTAACCCTACTGCAAAAGTCATGTATGCATTTAATCTAGTAGAACGGTCATTAATGTTATTGTTTAACAGGTTTCAACAATTTCTTATATTCAACTTGTTTGAATTTCAGATTACTTACTGAAACAATTTGTTACTTCGTCCTTTATTTTTTTGAGCAGCACCAATATTAATGCGATTTGCTCAAGTTTTATCTCGTTCGAGTGTTTATTTAACTTTGCCCCAAGTAGTTTTCTCAACTGTGGTAAACGTGCATGTGTTACCGTTAGAAATTTGTTAACAATTACAATATATATAACTATCAAAATTAAATGCTCATGTCAGGTGAAAAAATTGTGTGTCATATTGTGCCAGTGAGCATGATACACATATAGATTGTATCTCGTCAACTAATTCTCTGCAGGATTTGCCAACTTTCAAAATGTTGTTGTTAATCTTGGCAACTGCAGTGGTTATAAATTTATTGGATGTCAAAATATTTTGTATTTGCGATACTGCAGTCTAATTATTCCATGTCGTATTCCCTGCCGCTAGTCAAACTTTTCTCCATTCTTTACATTTTTATATTTATTTCAAATAAATGATTCCAGCAGAACTCAAATGCGTCTTCCTCTGGTCTAATTCTCACGGTTTTCCCTCAGTAACATTTTCTAGTTTAAATGCATATTAGGATTCATGTTTATCTTCCAATGCCGTAATATCAGTAATTGGATTTCACTTCAATCTAGCCACTTCATTACTTTGAAAGCCATTAAATAGTCTCAAAGCAATACACATCCGCTCTCAAAAGGGTATTTTTTAATGCTTTATTGACTGCTATGACACCATAAAAAGACAATATAAACAAAGAAATTACACAACTTTAATTTGTAATTAAAGAGCTTGCATGCACCTACCGATTTTAGATAAATTTAGGAACTAAGATATTCACTGACCAAATTGCATTTTATAGTATTTTAAATCTTATATATTCATGTATTTAAAATGTTGGATAGTTATGGATTTTAAATACTTTTCCTATTTGATTTTTAATATTATGCAACATATAGCAACATATGCAAACTACATATAGAGAAAATTACATAACTGTGAGAGTGTGAGCTAATAAAACATATCATATTTGGTGTCGATTCAAAATTTCGTTACCGTGTCGCAGTTGATAGTTATTCCTGAGGAAACTTTGTGTCCTAAAATAGTGTAGGAATGAAATATTATTATTCGTTCAAAAGCACAAGATATGTTTTCCCATACATAAATATAGCATTAGCAATATTACCTCATTTTGATTGGATGGAAAGTTGTTCATTTCCTGCAACATGGCTTCAGGAGGTGGGTTAGGAAATACAAAAGTTGTTTCGGTAGGTTCTGGTTCAGATGCAAAACTAGAAAGTGATGCATACAATTTAAGAACTTTGCTACAGATGAACGACTGCAGTTTAGCATTATGTAAGACGTTGAATGGAAATTACTTGGAACTGTCTGGAAAAAATAGTGGATTCATCATTGGCATGCCATCCATAGGGCAAGTTTCAAATCCTGTTGGTAATGGTGGACCTGTATTTCCACAAATTTGTGTTTAAATTTCGAATGACATTGAATAGCATGTGGTTTGAATTTGTAATCAGCTGTTATAATCTACAGTAATACCATTTTTTGACTGTCTATGCAAAGTGGCCATTGCCATTATTTCTTTATGGTGAGCCATTGGAAAAGTGGCATATGGTACGAGTTCATCTTCACCTAAAATGAAATTCAGAAATATTACAAGATTGGTTATACAGTAGAGGTCAAAAGTTTTAGGACAACCGAATTATTCTCAATAACTTTTGTAAAATACATCTGAGAACCTAAA
>JAUJYV010002107.1:0-13847 GCA_033995625.1 Ophyiulus pilosus
GCAATTGGATGTTCAGAGTCATCTTCAGCTGCAATTTCAAACTAAAACGATTCCACAGTATTTTAATTCATCTGTCTATAACATGACTAAACTCTCACAATGGTTTTATCCTACCTTAGGTCCGACACCGTCGTCGGAAATCTTGCAAGTGTAGAGGCATTTCTGCTCGGGATTTTTAGTGCTCGCATAAATGCGGGTGCTGCAAAATCCAACTGGATAAATGCAGTCTTCCGAATGAAATAAGGGTCGATCTGGTACTATCTGTAAAAAAGTAATGTTAAGTATTAAGTAAAGGGTTGACTAGACGTCGGAGCTAAGACACAGATGACTAAAACTTACTTCTCCTAGGCTGTGAACAGTCAGACCACCCAGAGCTATTGGAAAAATTGGACGGCCCATTGGATCCAAGGGTATGGCTTGTACTATGCGTTTTCTAGCTGCAGATACACGCTTTCGCTTTGTCGAAGATTTGAAACTAGCAGCTATAATGAGAATAAAGCGAGGTACTTATAGGATTGATAGCGAGCAACTCGTTTACGAGCTTGACAAGTTGTAGCTTACCGATGAAATCTTTAGGCGATTTTCTTACTATCCCCACTTTTCGTTTGGTCTTGTTGGTCTCTGGAAACTCACTTTTAATAGCTACCAATGGATATCCAGCCTGGCCTAGCGATGGACTCGTCATCCTGTCAGTGGGTTGCTTGGACATTACTTGACTACTTACTTCGTTGAGGGTTTGAAGTTGAAGCAATTTTTTTAATAGAAACCTAAAATTAGAATAAGTTGCGTTTATATACATGTGTAATGTACTATGATCCTTATTAATGCGATGCTTCGACTAGAGTATGTGATTACACCTATCGCCTACAACTGACAAAAAGCATGGCCATTAAATTACACGTGCGAGTGTATTACGTCATTTCGGAAGTGCATATACACACTACTTACATTCTCTCTTCCTTGGCCCGCACGATTTTTTCGTTCGTCTTAGCAACTTCGTCGCACAAAGCAGCATTTTCCTACGAAAAATAGTACGAGTATGCATGATATTTTGCTCAATAAATAGAAAAGTAGGACAATGCAAAAATAGACCTAACGATTTTAGATAAACGTTTCCGTCATAAGGCATATATATTAAGCACATTGATAAATACACAACAAGTAGATAAACTTACGAATATCATATCCTTAATCATTTTCCGCAAACGCTTGTATTTAGTTTTGTATTTTTCGCTGCCTATCTGATAAGCTCGGGAAGCCATCTCCGAATCAGGCGAGTCTTCTCCGGACGGTAGATCTAAAGACAGGGAATCCGATGGCAATATCAGGCTATCCATTCCATATATAAAAGATCCTGACGCTCGTAAGTGTCTAAAACGCAGGTATTTTCATTGAAATTAAGCGCTTTCTGACAGCGCCAAATCAGCTGATTTCCGAAACTGGACTGTGCGTGGGCGCGGCCATTTTGAGTCCATTTAAATCCCAGGATTCCTTGCGCGATATCGCCATTTTATGTCGATTTCCCAGCGTTCCTAGCGCAGCAGTGTAGAATGCCATAAACAAAAATGGCAACATTTCCATCTTCTTTGCAAAATCAAGTTATGAATTTGCACGAAAGATTGCGTGCCGAAAATGACGCCATGAACAACGTCCCTCCACCAAGCCCCCGAAATGGATCCAGAAGACCCAAACCACGTAAGTTTATTCGTTTTGGTAATGTATAAAGAGTAAGTCGAAGACGAGGGTCACTAGGCACGTACCATATTCGATTCGAAAGCTTGCGTTCCACTTGATATTATTCCGATATAAAATACGTTTCGTCACAAATATAAACTGATTGCTTGTTTAAACACATTCCAATAGGTTCATGATTTGCTATTACATCATGATCATCAATGTATTACTGTCATGGTAGGCATTCAAATGAGCAGAGATCGTCACTTCAAAGCTTAAAATTCAATGGTGTGCCCGATAATGGGCCTTGGAAATACTTATAATCTAAAATGTATATTTTATAGGAAGATAAAATCGTATCAAATGGTTTTAAAAATAATGAATAAGATCATGGACGCGTTTTGCTGTATGTATATATGTATGCTTGATGTCATGATAATTTGTTGAATTTTTATTATGCATATTCAAATCTTTTTATAATTTGCACATACACTTAGCTTAAGCTTGTTCTTCATGGATCATGTAAAAACTCTCGAATTGGCCATCATGCAGGAATTTTCTTCGTTAACAAGAACCTTAAGTAGTTGCAGTTTTTGCAAGCAATTGCAGCATATATGAACCTACTTCGGCAACACCAGCATGTATGTTTCGTTACAATACAGGTGATGCGGTTTACAACTGCAATGGGCCATTATTTAATGCTTTGGTGTACTTCAACTAAGGTGGTTGACATGGTACGACTCAGTGGCTGATTACCTACAACTCGACAGCTCGGATCAGCAATGAAATCGCTTTCAAATGGACTGGTTTAATGTGTATTGCTTTGTTGTGACTGTCAACTATAGCAGTTCTTCCTAATCTTCCATTAACACCATAAACATTATTTCATTGTCTATTCACATTTCGTTGATGTTACACTGACAGTTCTCATTGCAATTGTATCTAAATTGCGCGATCCTTATCTTACCAACAAGAATACTACTTTTGCCCCAGTTGTAAATTGCAGCCACTGGTCACACAACCCAACCTTTGTAATCCTACCTTTTTGCACTACATAAAGGTAGTCTGTTTCCATCAAGGCTATATTGTGGAAGAGTTTTTACATGAATCGAACGCTTCTTTCTTGAATGGGTAAAGCATGGGTCCTTTCACCTTATGTTGATATCAGCAGGTTTCTATTTGCAATTTAAGAATTAAGTCTTCCGAGTAGTTATCAAAGATTTCAATTGACGGTCAGCATTGTGATAATGGTTAAATCGCATTAACATATTCATGCGTTTTTGTTTTAGTTTTGATGAGTCATCTGTCATCTCCTGGCTTGGGTAGGCCATCTACACCAACAGCAATTTGGTCTCCAAATCGACGCCCTGATGTGTGCCCATTTACTCCAGATTACAGGCCGACATCGGACAGGTATGCCCATGTATTTATGTTACTGATTTTCAATGATAGTGGTAATCAGAGGTTTTAAGCAAGTTTAAATTTGGAGTTATCTCAAAACCAAGTTTAACCATTTTAAGAAGTTATGTAAGGTAATAGCATAGGGAATTAGATTTATGCTAAACTGCTTTGCAAATGCAAGTTCTAACTTGAATTATTTTTATTCATTTCCAGCCACGAATTTGATCAAAAGCTACATGAGATTAAGAAGTTAAATGGAATACTTACCATTGACGGCCATGTAAGAATGAACAATGAAATATGCTAATAATCTAACAGCCATCATAAGAATCATATCCTACAAAGTTTCAATGAAATTGCAAATAAATTAATATATGTATTTTATATTCTCTTTTAGAAATATCAAAATGAAATTAGTGATTTAGAACAATTAGGAGAACTAGGCAATGGCACCTGCGGCCATGTAGTTAAAATGTGTCATCGGTTTACACAAAGAGTCATAGCCGTGAAGGTATTTGTTTTATAACTTTAAAATGTCAGATGGTTTATTCCTTTTTGATGTTTATATAGTCTAGTTAATATTTATTCCTTGTTATTCCGTTTTAAAAACATTAGCAAATGAGGAAATCAGGGAATAACGAAGAGAATAAACGTATTTTAATGGATTTAGAAGTTGTGCTAAAAAGTCACGACTGTCCCTATATTGTAAGATGCTTAGGTTATTTCATCACTGATGTAAGTACAACATTCCAATCCAATTTATGTAATTTCAATTATTAATGCTTCACGTAAGGTAATTTGTTTTATTTGTAATTTTGAAGAGCGACGTGTGGATATGCATGGAGCTGATGGACACTTGCTTAGATAAACTAATGAAACGCCTGAAAGCCCCCATCCCAGAAGAAATTTTAGGCAAAATGGCTGTTGCAGTAAGTATAGCTTTCAGGTCTTTATTTCTATGCTATCATCAATTGGCTCAATCTTTATTTTTATTACAGACAGTGAAAGCCCTAAATTATTTGAAAGAAAAGCATGGAGTGATACATCGAGGTTTGTTGAAAACGCTTTAAGCTTGGTTCACTTGTCACCAATGATACATTCGCATTTTTAGTATCTCTCGTGGAATTCGTGTTTTGCATGCTTATCTTTTTTAATCATCAGTTAATTTAAATTGTGGTTTAGTCAGAAAACGTGAATTTCGTAGAAGGGAATTAAATATCTATGTTTCTTGACAATTTTTGCAGATGTAAAGCCTTCGAATATTCTTCTGGATGAAAGAGGCACTGTGAAACTGTGTGATTTTGGTATCAGTGGTCGACTTGTAGATTCAAAAGCAAAAACTAGGAGTGCCGGTTGTGCTGCGTATATGGCTGTATGTTCGCCTATGCAATGTTGTTATTTTGCAAAGCTTATGTTGAGACAGTTGAAAAAGTCTAAATTAGTGATATGTTTAGTTTAGTTATGTCTTGTTTTCAATTATTCTTTTGCATTATAGCCAGAACGAATAGACCCACCAGATCCTAAGAAACCTGATTACGATATCAGAGCTGATGTATGGAGTTTAGGCATAACCCTGGTAATTTTATTACCTAATTGACATGAAATGTTTTGTTTTAAGAGTGAGCTAAAGAATATGTCCACTTGGATACAAATTTTGGTGATTTGGTCAAATTTATTTATTTTCTTAAATTTAATAAAATATTATAAATAAGCCATATCTAATTTGGATTATTTATTCTACATAAATTAAGTTACATTTTCTGAGTGGTTCATTCCTAAAAGAAATACTGTGCATTTTCCTCCATGGTTGGTCGTAGTACTTTAACTCACTTTTGTACACTCTTAAATATGGCATTCTATATTGGTTTTTAATTGTTACATTTCCCCTCGTAGGTTGAATTAGCAACTGGAAAATTTCCTTACGAAGGTTGCAAAACTGACTTCGAAGTATTGACAAAAGTACTTACTGACGATCCTCCTTTGCTTCCACCTGGTCATAGGTTCTCACTAGATTTTTGCTCATTTGTCAAGGATTGGTGAGTTAATTTACTTATTTTATCAAAATGGGTAACAAATAATATGTTTAAAATGAAATTTGTATTTGCAGAGAAATTTGTAATGCGCTTTTAAGGTACATATTCAAAATTTTACTTCCAATACAGTATTTTTTTTTTTTTTCCTTAGCCTTACGAAAGATTACAAGAAGAGACCAAAGTACAAAAAACTTCTGGTAAGTTTATTTTGACAAATTTGAGAACAGTTTATCGTGCTTGATCCTTTCCTATAAACCTACAAATCACATTTTAAAGAATTAAATTATGCCTCGTACAGTATTCTCAGTATTAAAATTAAGAATGAATTTTAGGACATAGATGATATTAAAAATGTCAAGAACTGCTCAAGTTGAGCTCAATTCCGTTTTTGCCCGCAGGAACACAATTTCCTGAAAAGGTACGAGTTTGCAAATGTCAACGTGGCAGCTTGGTTCGCTCAGGTCCGAAGGCAAGCCGAAAGCAACGTAAGGAACAAGTGAGTTACATCTTGTTGTAATTATCGATCTGCTCCCACATCTTCTGGCTTGTCGAATGCCGTTCTTCCACAAATTCCTTCGGCTTTTTTCCTTCCCATTGCTGTTTCGCTAGCAATCCAACTTGTGTGCAAAGGAACTTATCGTAGGTACATTGTGGCCTCTTAATTGGTGTTATTATATTCAGGCCAGATAAGAAAAAAGCATTTAAACTGGTGGCTCTGTAATGCCAACCCTCTGCTGTGCAGGCCAGCCACATGTTTTTTTAAAAGGGCAATAATTATTATCTGCATTACGTGTAACTTGGTAATTGTCAGGTCACAGTCGATATTATTCTCTATGCACTTTACATCTTTGGTTTGAGGAACAGTTTTCAAATTAGGGAGTATTATTCGTGTAGACCAGTCGTTGTCCAAATTTCATTTGCTCGAGCCTAATCTTGCATCAAGAATACTATGGTATCATTTCATAATGTAGATGGATGCATCCCCTGACATTCAATTTAAGTTGGTCCAGTCAGATTTTTATTTGAAGAATAATTCGTTAGTTATGTCGACAGGGAGCAAATTTTAGATCATACTGAGTTCAGTTTAAATATCAAAATTTCTACAACTTTTGCTCATAAGGGCCAATTTTAAAATATTTGTTTTTGGTCAAATATAAAGTTAAGCGCAATTTTAAAGTAACGCAGGGGCGATTAAGTAATATAACAGTTGTGCCCAATGTATCATGTACACTTGGTGAGTCATGTTTGTCTGGGCATCTCTAATATCTTCAATATTGTAGATGCTAGGAAAACTATCAGATTTTTCCTAGCTGCTCCCATATTGAAGATATTTGAGAGACACAGACATGTGTACAGCACTTCTCACACTGTATAACACTGGTTCTGAAACTGGAAACCTATTACAAAAGTACTAATTTATGTGCCATTTTATTATGAAATTTCTGTATTCAGTAAAATACAGAAATTTACTTTGATATAGTTTGACATAGCACATACACCTTTTTCTTTGAAGCGAAAATGGTATTGCATAGTAAATACAAGGCTTCTCCTCACAGAGTATGTGTTTACTGGGAGCATTTCTAAATCTGAGTATGGTACTGACTGGTGGCTGTTTGTAAAATGTTACCCAGAATAAGGGTGACAAAAAAAAGAATTTTACTTGATAAATTGTTGAGCCTTTAAAATTCTGTGTCTTTAGTTACATTTTTTTGTAACTCACAGTCTACTGAACTAGCTCATAAGTTTGAAAATGTTTAAAACATTACAAATAACAAGAATTTTTTTAAGCTGAGTTATGTCCAAATAAAAAATGTGGACTTGATTTCAAGCTTTTAGCTCTGTTTTGACAAGCTTTATGGATTTTTATGGAATTCATAATTTGAGAAGCGTTTTTTTTCATTTGAAGACTTTTTTAAAACCATGATTGTTGACCACGAAATTTTCATTGATAGTGGTTTGTTTTATTTTGGTTTTTTTTATTTGCTGTTTAGTATTTATGTTTTCCTTTTGTTTCATATTTGGGTTTTTGACAAACAAAGTAAGTTGCATTCAAAACTGTTTAACACGAAATCTATGGGACATTACGAGTTGCTTTATTATAAACATGTACAAGCTTCGTTAAATTTGATTAAGGAATTTCCCAATTATTATGTCCGACTTTTTATAAGATGGATTTCGTGTTTGGCTTGTTTGCTATTACCGATTTAGACTTTAATTGATGTGAATTTTTCGTAATGCTAGTTTTAATTATTATTACATTCGAAGTTGGTAAACCAAACTTGGAACGTATATAAATGAGATGCTGAAGGAAACTTATGCAATTATATATGAAAATGACGAATAATAAACCTGAAAAAAATAATCTGATTCTATTTTTTTTTATGTCGACAAATTTGAATGTAATTAATTCTTTTTGAGTTGTTTAGAACAAAATTGACTTCTATGATTCTGAGAACAGCTAAGAATAATAATTTTACTAAACATAAGTTTCAGAAAGATCCATATTCGATTTGTTATAGTTGACTATTCAGGTTTTACAGCTTGCAAAAAAGTATTCTTGAATTGAATTTGCATTATTAATATTTCATAGTCAGTTAAATTTATTTTGCGTTCTGAAAGGGATCACGTAGGGAAGTTGAAATTAGTTAAACTGAGAAAATACTACGACTCAGACTTTCCATCTTTGACTGGGAGTTAATCAGCTGTTGAACACTGATATTGAAGGCTATTCTTTTGATTTTTTTTCTTGTTTACTTTGTGAACGTTATTTCATGGTCTGGTAAACATGTCGATAAAGACATTTAAAGCACGTTTTAATGACTGGTGCGTTCTATTACCGGTTATGCCAGTCTATACCTGCAATTGTTGAAATTTCTAAAATAGTCCCCGATATGAACAATACATATAGCTTTATTCTAGCGCTATGATCCCGTTAGGTTGAAAGAAACTTTCATTCTTTCTGTTTAGCATTTACATGGATATGTTAATAATATGGAAATTATATAAAATGACTAAAGGGAAATTAATATTGAATTCCAAATTTTGATTTTCAAATATTGTATTTCCATGTTTTCCTATTATTTTTATAAAACATAGACTGAAACTTGATATCTTGAACCATTGGTAAACATACCAACAAAATGATCATGCGTTGGGAAAACTTTTTTTCCGATTATAGAATAATGGAGTTAAAGCCATTGCAAAAATGACCATCCTATTATTTTACGTTGTGAAATAATTGGTTTTAAAAAGCTCCAAAATCTTTGTAAATTTAAGCCCATGCACTCGCTATAAGCTGTTTAGCTTTCATGTGTCACTGGCAGTCTCTTCTCGCACGTCAACAATTAGTCACCCAAGCAATGTCGTACAATATTATAACCAGTTCAGAATATGACGTTTGTGTCCACTTTATGCATTTAAATATTCTTGAAAATATTAACAGGGATTACGCTTGCTAATTGAATGGATCGAGGAACATTTAAAAAATAAATTCAAGATGACCATGAAGTAGTTTCCTGCAACAGTTGTTGAAAAATAAAATGACTGATACTCGAAATAAATATTTCAAATGTATCCGGGTAGTTTCTCCATGGTCATCTTAACTTGCATGTACTTCGCTACCGTTCTTTTGCATTATATCATTTAAAAATTTATATTAAATTTAAATTAACAAAACTTTTTTACATCTCCAGAACTTTTGTATTTTTTTTTTCCTTTCTTAAAATCCCTTTAATATTTTCTCTTGCCTCTATTAAATGCTCATGTACATGATGCAAACTGAAATATACGTGTAAGCATTATGCTTATTAATATTTTAAATTGTGATTGACCTTATTGCGCATACTTTATCGACATTAAACAAGACGGGATTTTCTTATTTTAAATGTGATTCAAAGTTATGAAAATCTGGTAATATTTTTAAGTGGCAGGTAGATACCGATATTTCCCACCTGCTATTTAAAAATCGAATAAAATCCTTTTAAAATTCTACTTGAATTTCTGGTTTTATTTACTTTGTTGGAGCGTTGTAACATAGCGCTTTGAAAAAAGGTTGAGTTGAACTAGTTTCTCAACTCATATACAAGAAAATCATGTCGATTTTACAGTACTTATTTCAATTTAATTAGCTATATAATAAAGTTGTAATTATAATTCTGTGGACTTTTGTTCGCTTAGAATTAGTCGATTAAGAAGCATTTGAAAGGTTGAGATACTGAATTTAGTTCAACCTAGTTTTTTTTTCTAAATGCATGACACAATGGACTCTTCAGATCTTACCATGAACGGCACCACTTGACTTTTAATTTACAATAATCATCTTTGTTCAATATATGTATATGACCATATGTATAATATACATACATATGGTCATATACATATTTTTTTTATACATATACATAAATTTTTGTTAAATAAGGTATGTATATTATACCTTATTTCCTTATTTAACAAAAATTTCGCTCTACTCCGTTAATGTAATGAATTAAAACCACATGATGCCGTTCGTCATGTAACTTTGCATAAGATTTCAATTTATGGGGACTCGTAATAATATTTTCTTCGACAGATATAAATTAATGACATTAAATATAATTGTATTCGTGTTTATCCATATATGGTAATAACAGTAGAATGCAGAATATATCCGAATGTTGGCAGTTTCCCTAGTATCTGAGATTTCAAGAAGTGCAGAGAATATATACATTAGGTGCCATAATTTTTTTTAAAAAAAGCTATATAAGATTTTTTTTAAAGTTTAAAATGTTCAGTATAGTCGACAGCAAGTTTCTTGTTTTATCCAATCCACCTCGTTTATTAATGTGCTCAACGTTTCAGCGCTATGTATGATTTTATCATGAGCGAGCTATGCATTCTACATATAAAAATTTACACAAGTGTTTTGTCCAAACCAGTTCGTTTATTAATGACCCACAAACTTATACAATAGCACCTGATTAATAAGGCATAGACGCCAAAACGTTTTTCTCATTAATTAGCGATTTGGGTTGAGCAAAGCCCAAGAATAATAATGGAATCAACTTTACAACATTCACAAATATGCACTTTAAGCATTGAAATAATTAGAAATGTACTGTATACATTTTTGTTTTTAAAATGATGCATTACTATATAATCTTAATCAGAAAATATATGTAATTAATACGTATTTTCATGATTTTATGTAACATTAAAAGTTTAAAATTGATAAAATACAATACAAATTGGGGAAACATTAGTATAATTTATTTTGAATGCGAAATTGTCGCGACCATTAAAATTATCCGACTTTTCAGTTGCGCATTGATATAATTGATGTTCCCCTTTAATTCATGTTTGGGCATGATTGTATATAGGGATACATTTAGGGACATGTTACCTTATCACACTGTCTTCCTATCTCGGATCGTCTGCTTGTTGTTCGATTTTTATTTGTTGTTCTATTTGAGGTCGTTGCAAAGGAATTTAAGGTAAGGTTTCACCAAATTTGTAAATTATATTAGTACAAATAGATGCATATCTAGCTAAACTTGTTTGACTTGTAGCCCCTCTAGATATTTTATTCATTAGCTCTTACTAAATATCTTTTCAATTTCAAGGTAATCTTGTTTATTTATCACCTTTGTGTTTTTCTATTTCGGCGAATGAGTTTTTAATGTTCAATATGCCTTGTCATTCAGAGTAGTTGCACTAACTTATAGTATAAGCTTACGTTGCTTACTTTGCTGTTATTGTAGTTAAATTAAACTAGCAATTGCTAAAATGGCTTCAATATCCCAGGCTGTCTCTAGGGCTCGCTATATGCAAGGGTTTACACGACCACTCTTCGCTCGTGTTAGTGCAGCAGCGGCGTTTAAGTGTCCAAATCATGTTGAAGTAATATCAACAGCAGGATCATCCGCTGTAATATCACGCTGTCATAATCAGGTTAGAAAATCGTCTTACTAGACCGTAGCATTCTGCAAGCTTTAACTCATGTGTTGTGAAGAGACATTTGATTGCATTTGACTAATCCAATGTATGCGTACGACGATACATTGAAATTCGGGATCGTTTGAAATGCAATAATTAATGCCAACATCTCCAGAATTGAACTTCTATTTTGAATGTAACAAATGCGGTCGCCATTTCTATATGTGCTGCTCGATCTTTTCCAGCTGACAAGGGTGAAATCCTTGAATGCTCTATTCATAAGGTTGCCATACGTCCCGTATATACGGGACTGTCACCGTATTTTTGCAGATATAAAGCATATTGATCAAAAGTCATGTCGAATAAACCTATGCGAATTCCAGCCCGCAATACAAATGTGGGGATAATATTTTCCCTAATGTCAACTCAATGGTCGGATGATAGAGACAATTAGTGTGACAGTTAGTGCAGACAATTGAAGCAATTCTGATTTGTCAGTTAAACGTCCCATATCAATGCTTGGCATTTATGGCAACCCTATCTATACATCCTTTTTGGTATGTATAATATGAATATTGAATTAACCCAGTATACCTCAAGCGATATGCAGCCGTTGAACTGCTTCTATAAAGTAGATGCATTAGGTGCATTTTAGGTTTCAAGTTATTGTACGTTTCCTGTTCTCCATTCGGGGCCATATGCCGCCTGCGGTCGATGCATCTCGACGTGATAAGTAGATAGGAACTTAATGTAGACGAGGGTGCACTGATGTGGCCAATATTTAGAAGAACTATCGTGGCATTTGCAGGAAACACCTGTTGAAAACCATCACAACCACAAAAGTCGCGTTTCCATGAGAGAGAAAATTCTGGCAGTTCTGGAAGTGTGCTCTCTTACGAACGCCTCAGTATGTGCCCCTCACTCTATCATCGACTTCACTGCTTGGCTCTCAGCTTTCCTCACTGTTCTGCTCACAGCCACCCAGTTTATATTTTAATTTATATAAATAGATGTTTTTTCTCCAACAATTTGAAAAATTATTAGTGAGCAAAAGTGTGAAAAAATTGTCATCGAAGTCCTGTCACCTATTAATTAAATTATTTAGCGTTTATTAGGGTGTCATAAATGTTAAGATCTAGGTCAAGTTCAGTTTTATTGTTCATGTATATAATGGAAAAAGTCAGTTCAACTTAAAATCTGCCAATACTGTTGCTCTTTGCAAGTATATAAGAACTTAATCTTGTCTAGGAGTGATGATAGCCTTGTCGTCAATCTTTCCAATGAATATAATGTTTCCACTTGCACATTAGTAAAACAAATTGACCTTTATTCTTCAACGTATGTAATCCTAGCCCAAAATTGTGGGTGCGCCAATGCATGAAAGTTTATTACATTCTGCAAATGTTCTTTGGATGGTGTGTGGCAAATCAAATGTCCTGTGATGTCATGAGAATTTAAATCGGCTTTAAATTCTACAAATACAAATTATTTAATTTGAATTGAGGGTACGTGTGTTCCATAAAGTAATAGATGTTCTTACCAATTCCACTACAACAATTCTTTGAAAAAAAGAATTAAATACTAATTTCATTATGGGACTTTCACTGCATGTGCTTATACATATTTCATTTCACTTTTCTAGCTCATGCTTTGCTTAAGTTTTTGTGTGCTTTTACAGTAGGGCTTAAATCAAGTTACTTTGAAAAGTTCAAATTTTATAATTATTGCAACAATGATATCAACCGAATTTTGCATCAATATAATGTTTAACCGGGCATTTGTGATAAACTCTATTTTTTTTTTCAGCCCATTCGAAACATGAGTTCCACCAAATTAGTGCCTGCAGATCGTATCCGTGACACTGAAGAAAATGTTTGGTATGACATTATGCCTAATATGTCGAATCACCTTATTTGTCTGGTAAAGCTTTTCTATTTTTGATTCTGTAGGGTTGAATTCATTCGATTAGCACTGGAAAACAAACCAGTGAACTTAGGACAAGGTTTCCCCGATTTTGCTCCACCGTCATATGTCACGAAAGCATTAGCGGAGACGACATTATCCAGCAATGTCCTGCTTAATCAATATACCCGTGGCTTTGGACATCCACGCCTTGTCAACGTCCTCTCAAAATTCTTCTCGAAATTAACAGGGCAAAGCATTGATGCTCAAACAGAGGTTTTGGTCACCGTTGGAGCATACGAGTCATTGTATTGCAGCATCTTGGGAAATGTAAACCCAGGGGATGAGGTTATAATAATCGAACCATTTTTTGATTGTTACGAACCGATGGTTAAAATGGCAGGAGGAACACCCGTGTTTATTCCCCTTAGACCAGTAAGTAGATGCAGTAATATACCATAAATGCGCTAAATGTAATTGTAATATAAAGTTTATTTGAACAAAATTAATTCATTAAATTAACACTTTATTTTTTAGACTAAAGTTGGACAAGTTATGTCAAGTGAAGATTGGGTATTAGACCCCGAGGAACTAGCCAGCAAATTTACCAATAAGACCAAGGCTATTATTGTAAACACACCACATAATCCTCTGGGAAAAGTAAGTTTTTAATTACATAAAAAATTTCTAAGACAGAGATCAGATTATTATTTTTAAGTTCTTTTCCCCAGTAATGCGATTTTTCTTTACTTGTCAATTTTAAAATGTTCCTGCAGGATAAAATATGTAGTTTTAATTCATCACAGAATATTATTAAAGTGCTCAACTTTTGAGGTTGTGCACAATACGTTTTTGAAAATATCAAATGAACCTGCGAAATTCTTTGCTAAATTTCATTTTTAAAATGTAAAACTAGGTATTTAAGAA
>JAUJYV010002108.1:0-13845 GCA_033995625.1 Ophyiulus pilosus
GGAAACTTATAAACTAGAAAATCCCTTTTGAAAAACTAACTAAAGGCGGTAGTCCAACCAGCCAATAGTAGTTTTTTCAAGGAAAACTTATAAACTAGAAAATCCCTTTTGAAAAACTAACTAAAGGCGGTAGTGCAACCAGCCAATAGTAGTTTTTTCAAGGGAAACTTATAAACTAGAAAATCCCTTTTAAAAAACTAACTAAAGGCGGTAGTCCAATCAGCCAATAGTAGTTTTTTCAAGGGAAACTTATAAACTAGAAAATCCCTTTTGAAAAACTAACTAAAGGCGGTAATCCAACAAGCCAATAGTAGTTTTTTGAAGGGAAACTTATAAACTAGAAAATCCCTTTTGAAAAACTAACTAAAGGCGGTAGTCCAACCAGCCAATAGTAGTTTTTTCAAGGGAAACTAATAAACTAGAAAATCCCTTTTGAAAAACTAAGTAAAGGCGGTAGTCCAACCAGCCAATAGTAGTTTTTTCAAGGGCAACTTATAAACTAGAAAATCCCTTTTGAAAAACTAACTAAAGGCGGTAGTCCATCCAGCCAATTGTAGTTTTTTGAAGGGAAACTTATAAACTAGAAAATCCCTTTTGAAAAACTAACTAAAGGCAGTAGTCCTACCAGCCAATAGTAGTTTTTTCTAGGGAAAAGAAAAAGTGAAAACTTACCCATTGTTCTTCTTCTTTGCTGCACTTGTCCAAAGAACTAGTAATCCAGATGATTTCTTAACCATAACAAGCTTGTGAATGACCAACAGTGAAAACTAGCTTGCTATATATTCACTTTTTCTCCTCCATTAAATTTAATTGTTATTTTTTATAGTGTATAAAAATAAATTTGTTGTGAAAATTTTTAATGCTGGTAAACATTTTTATGATCAATTTATAAACTGCCTGATGAAATAAAAGTTATTTTTGCAGCGTGGCCTGAGAAATTAAAGTTGTTTTTGCCACGAGGCCTGATGAAATTAAAGTTATTTTTTCAGCGTGGCCTGATGAAATTAAAGTTGTTTTTGCCACTAGGCCTGATAAAATTAAAGTTATTTTGCAGCGTGGCCTGATGAAATTAAAGTTGTTTTTGCCACGTGGCTTGAGGAAATTAGTTATTTTTGCCAAGTGGCCTGATGAAATTAAAGTTGTTTTTGCCACGAGGCCTGATGAAATTAAAGTTATTTTTGCAACGTGGCCTGATGACATAAATGTTGTTTTGCAAAGTGGCCTGGAAATGACGTCCAAAAACGGCCCTGGAAATGACTTTTACTATACTACTCAGCTATCCGAAAATTCTGTGAAAATACAGCAGAAATTGATGGTGATATACCGTATTTTACGGACTATAACACACACTTTTTTATTCAAAAAATTGCCTCCAAAATTCAAGTGTGTCTTATACTCATCAGGTTTTCAATGATGCGAACTATAAAAAATTGCTTAAAAATTAAGGTCCGTATTATAGTCCGTAAAATACGGTACCATTTTTAATTTTTGTTAATTAGTGGCGCCATCGAGACGAGGACAAACGAACTAAAAATGGAAAATGTTGGAATTTAGTAAGTTTTCTTGTGGCACAAGAAAGGGGATATCGACAGCTACCTAAATATATCAATTAAAAAAAAAATTAAGAAGAAATTAAAAAAACACATGATTAAAAATGGCAAAATAGGGTTAACTTAGTTATGGCGTATCGAAAAAAACAGGAAAGCAATTTTATTAACCATTTAAATAACAACTTCCGGTGTTCCATCCTTGCTCATCCTGAAAAGAAATTAAATTTGGATTAATTATATAATTATTTAACGTAAAAGCTTGAAAAACAAACCATACTTACAATTTCTTCACTCTTTGCCAAAATCTCTCGCTAGATGACGTTTTCACTAATAATAAACGATGTAAATCCGTTGCCACTCAAAAAAAACTTCCCTGAAATTCCTTCAAGTTGACCTCTTGACCCCACGGTGTAGATTTACAAAAAGCACTCATCTACACTTTTCACATCAACGAAAATTTCCCTGAACTGGAAGGGTAATTCAAAAATAAAAGCGGAGATTAGCGCAAGTTTTAAGCCTATAATTCCAGATGTTTTTAAATGTTCAGATATGGTTCATACATGACAATGTAGATTTAAAATATGTATATGGCCCTATATATTGGCTATGAAATGCCCTTGATGGGACATCTGTCCTTATACATATGGGTTTCTAGGGTTTAAACACTTTGTTACCCAAGTAGCAATTCTTTCAAAAAACACGTCTTACATCGAAAAAGACGTAATTTTTTGGTCATTTTACCGACAAAAAAATGACCAACTCGAAAAATGTCAAAAAAATGATGAACCACAATAACCATAAATTGACGTCATTTTTAAGACCAAAAAATGACCAACAAAACTGGTCTCAAAACGCAAGTTTATTATTCATGCAATTTTAGCTGATTAAGGGAATTTTAATGATCTGCGGAATTTAGCTCGGTGAACCTTTATGGTAGGCCCTATGCATTTTCAAAATATATAGGGCCCTGATAGGAGCCCAATGACCATTGCATCCAGACCACTGGGCAGTATCCAGAAAGTCACCTGACACAAAATCCCTGTTATTCATCTCGAGCGTCCAAGGTCGTCGCTAGATCCAGCAGTCCAGTAAGTAATTAAGGTTAATCAAAGTCAGTAGAATTATTTAAATTAGATAGGTTTTTTATGTGTTTTAAGCTCATAGTAGACCTATAGAAACAGCAAACAGATGGCAACTAAATTTGGCCTTGTGTACGCTTAAAGTGAATGGATGGTATCGTGTAGCCAATTCAACACATGGTTTATTTCCAAATATATAAGTATTTTGTGATGCCAAAATTCACTCTTTCAATGCTACTATTTTTGTACTTTTTAATATGGAAATGGTGATACAGTAGTCGGCATTTAAAAACAAAAGTGATAAAGATCTGACCCAAGTGGTCTGGTCTGATAAAGTCTGAAAAAAGGGAGTGAAGAGCAATTGTATACCACGTGTAGGAAAAGCACTGACATAAAAATGGCTTAAATTGATCTAAAGGATTAATTTGAGTAATTAAGGTCCTTAGACTGAAGTTTAGACAAAGCAATGAGTCACCATTAGAACTGTGCTTGACCCATTTGAAGCCATGCTTTGACCTTTTGAGGTGTTTAGACCTCCTATAATTTAAGACCACTGGTTGGTAAATTATACAGTGGATTCCGCTTTATCTGGACACCGGTTAATCTGTGCAGCCATTTATTAGGGCCAAATTGTCAAGAACAAATCCGGACAGTATATATTTTTTAATTTCGCATATTCTGGGCAGCCGCCTAATCGGGGCAAAACGCCTCCGCCGGATGTGTCCAGATTAAGAGGAATCGACTGTATATATTAAACATATATTGTGCTTTGGGAGATATATTGTGCCTTTCCAGAGTGTCCGCACAGAATCAAACGTACAATAAAGCGAATGAAACATTTGATGGCCAAGCCTCGAGTAACCCAACGCTTTCATGGACATTTTTTTTGCAGAAATTATAGCAAACTGCGTAGACATGAAATATCAGATGAATATGCAATCAACTTCCGTGTTGCGCAGAACCTAACAGCGTTAATGCTGCACGTCTATTTTGCTTAATGAATAGAGAGTTTGACCCACTTAACGTTAGTGAAACGATAATGGTAATGACAACGAGAAGCAGCACTGACGGTTCAGAATGTCAAGGACTACCCTATGCGAACCATGGCATTCTAATGCCATTCCGGGCTTCCCGCGCTGTTCCTCGTTAATGTTATCATTTCGTTAACATTGGATGGCTCAAACTCTCTAATGTGTAGGGGAGGGGTGACGATTTTCTTAATATATTTCTGTGTGGTCAACCATGAAACAACAAAAAAGTACATCTAAAGGCACACTAATAAAAGAAATGATTTTTGAAAATGAATTCGCCATTTTAAACTGGATCCAATGCACACATTACTCCTTTTTATTTATTGGGTATTAAAACTGATTTGTTCTTAATAAAAAAATATTTGGCTTTTGTGTTTGCAATTTTTTAACCTAAATTGGTAATTTTTCATCCTGAAGACGTCATTTTTTGGGTTGAGCACTTGGTGAGCTCGTATATGGGCCGTGTTTGGCACTTTATGGGGCATTATAGGCCTAGTTAGTCCTCTAAGAGGCCTATATGGGCCTTGCTGACTGTATTTCTTGCAAAAGGTTTAAAGTCGAGCAATTTCTTACTCTCATAAAGTACATTTTGTTATTCCGTGCAAGTAATTTTTCAATTAACTGGATCATTTGGCTCGTTATGACGACAGGTGTAAAAATGTGCTAATTAATCAGCGCTTATAAAGAATTTCTGGTGCAATGGATGCAAGTAACGATACTGCCAATCATTAAAATTATAAGAAGTGCTTCGTTTAAATGTATTAATTGAGCATTGCATTCGGCCTTTGTTTTGATGCGAACGAGTCTCCTGGTTTTAAACCCCGAATGCACAAATTTGCTCGGATGTCGAAATTTGCGGCTGAATCGTTGGCAACTAACGCACGCTATTTCCAAACGGGATGTCGGCCATCTTTATTCAAGATTTACAGAACGGACAAATTATATATGGCACAGTTGGAGAAACCAATTAATGGCATATCAACCAAAAATGGATTAAACTAATTTCCCACACAAAATACACTGGTGACAAACAGATTAAACTCTTAATATTGGATATGGCCAGATATGGGCTATATTTAACACTGTTATACATTGCCGTATATTGCAATACATGAGCTATATTGCATGAGCTATATTTGTCCTTAAATGGCTACGGTTTGTCCTTCATGGGGCACATGTAGCCATATCGAGGTGGTATTGGGCCCTTGAAAGAACATAAATGGATCATCCTTAACCCATGTGTCTGTATATGGCCATATATGGGCTTTAATTTGCTCTTAATGGGACATACATGGACCATAGTTTGCCTTTTATAAGTCCTGTGTATCTATATATGGCTAGATACATTTGCATTATATAAATCATATATGGCCATATATGGTTGGTATTTGACCCTTAATGTGCTGAACATGGGGCATATATCGCCCTTTATAGTTTATTTGTAGCCATATATGGCCAGATATGGGCTCTCATTTGTCGTAAATAAATCATATATAGCCATATTTGGCCTTTAATGTGGTGAAAATGAGGCATATTTGGCCCTTTATTTTTTATTTGTAGCAATATATGGCCAGATATGGGCTCTCATTTGTCTTTTATAAATCATATTTGGCCATATATGGTCCATAATCTGCTAAACATGGGGCATATTTGGCCCTTTACAGTTTATTGGTAGCCATATATGGTCAGATATGGACTATCATTTGTCTTTTATAACTCATATATGGCCATATATGGTTGGTATTTGACCCATAATGTGCTGTACATTCGGGCATATATGGTCCTTTAGTTTATTTGATGCCATATATAGGCTATCATTTGTCTTATATAAATCATATATGGCCATACATGGCCCTTAATGTGCTCTATATGGGGCATATTTGACCCTTTATAGTTTATTTGTAGCCATATATAGCCAGATATGGGCTACATTTGCCTTTTATGGGACATATATGGGCAGTATTTGATCCTTTATGTAACATATGGAATTATATATGGCCAGATATGGGCCATAAGTTGCCATTTATGGAACATATATAGACATATACACAATATAGCCCTTATGCCCTTCTAGAATACACCAAGAAGAGGCCCTATTCTTTGCCACAGGAACTTGTATGGAACAATTGTTTAGAATAATTTGGAACGTGAATTACGTTGCTAGCTGTGCTCTCATTGGCTGATTAGCAAGTCGCTGATAAGAAGTTTTAATGCGCGAAACGAGAGAAGCAAACTCAAAACAGGTAAAGAAAGCGATTAACCAGAATCTTAATCAACGGATAATAACGAGGATTTTCTTAACGCTTAAAATGCAATGTTTCGCGTGTTTCGTCGTTTTGTTGGCCGTCACGGCCGCCTACGGTCAGCAGAGTGGACCATGCAGGATATTACAATATGGTGATGTTGATAGCATAAACTGCATGAACTTAAAAACAACAGAAGATGTTAAGAATTTTCAACAATTTCTGAGAGACAACGGAGATGTTGGGGAAATAGAACTCTTTAATGGTACTGCAGACATATTGCCAACAGACATCTTTGCTTCTCACAACTTCACACGTTTAGAGTTCTATAAATGCAAAATGACTGATGCCCCTTATGACGTCATCAAACCTACTTGCGCTACTTTGAAAGAGCTTAAGATTTATTCTTCGACAATCAGTAGTGGAATAATTCCAGGAGGAATGTTCAGGGATGCAGCCAGTTGAAGAAATTAGTGATATATAGCAGTGGCATTAGAACGATACCACATAACGCGTTCCAAGGGTTAAAGAACTTGAAAATATTGCATCTTCATCAAAATAAAATTGCGCATTTTGCCAGAGGAACATTTAAAGGACTAACCAACCTTGTTACTCTTGCTATACAAAATAATCAGTTGGAATCAATAGTAGAGGAAACTTTCGACCCTTTCACAAATACAATCGAAGAAGTCCACCTATTTGGTAAGTTGCAGATTAATTGCTTACAAACATTCATAATAAATTGTGTTCAATCTGTGAAAATGTTCAGAATTTATCAAATTCAAATCGCTTCACTTTATTGAAAGGATTGTTATTTCTCGATGAATGTTTCAACTACATAATTTAGATATTAAACAGATTTATGAAAAAGTCACCTCGACTCAAAGCTTAATAGTAATGACATATATATACAAATTATGTTTTCGGCGAATTTTTAAATTTAGAGAATTCCCAGGATTAAATTGTAAATATTAAACTGAAAATATTAAGTTCTCCGATTTACTTTTTGTTTTGAAATGTTTGCTTGATCTGATCAAATATTACTTCTAAAACAAACTAAAAATAAAAAGGTTTCAAATATTAAATATATGAGCTGTTTATTTAAACAAATCTGATTAATGACCAGCGTCTCATTCAACAATTTAAAAAAACGATATGCCTAAATATTTGGTAAACCCCAGCTTATTTCTCCAACAGAGAGTTTCAATAAGCATTTCCAAAATTCAATTTATTGAAAAACATTCCAGGTTTAATTACAATAAATGTGCATCTGATAAACCAATATTAAAGTACATTTCTAATTGTTTAGATATTTAAAAAAAAGAAATTTTAATTACAAAAAATTAAGGTCACAATTAACATTTTCAACAAATTGTTTTGCAGGAAATCCACTTCATTGCAACTGTTCATTGCAATGGCTGAAATATTGGATCAAAGAACGGCAAGCACAAAAACCAATGTTTTCAGCTAACCATTACCTAATAACCTGTGCTACATCAACTAAGGGAAATTTAGAATATTTCGATTTCTGCAAACAAACGGAAAGCAAACTCGATCAACCATTTGATGCAATTTCAGCATTGTTGACTAGTCTTCTCGTGGAAGCCAATTCCAGCTCACCATCAACTTGTCCAGGTGAAGACATGATGGACACCCTGCGGTCAGCACTAGAGGTCAAAAGGACTCTGGTACTTCTTTTAAAAAAGAAGAAAAACAACGGCTAATACAAATTATATTTGTACTAATATTTTTTAGTCTTAAAATTCTTGTCTATCCTTAAATACATTTGTTAACATCAATTATAAACGTTTCCATGATATTTTAGAACATGAAATATATTTCCTAAAATTGTGTATTGTTTAATCTATGCTTGAAAATACGTGTTAATCGGCGACGCAAACAATACATTTATATTTAGTATCTGCATTGTATGCAATAAGTTTAATTAATAAATATGAATTTCATCATATAACAGCATTTTTTTCAGCATTATTTGAGTGTGCCATTAGAACATCATCCAGTCATCTTTTTGCCATGTTGGAATGTCTAAGGGAGATTGCAACTGGATGGTTTCCTATGAGGAAAATTTAAAAACATATTCAAAAAAAATCTAATTAGAGTAAAAAAAAACTAAAAATTGATAAAAATAAATTATTTTTGCAGCTAGTACAAGCAAATAAGTGTATATTTTTGTAATCAGTAGGGATTATTTAAAAAAATAAAAACTTAAAATGATTTTCATTTTCAGAGCTAAACTAGCTCGTCAGTGCCTGCTGCCACCTTGTGGCTGTTCATTGAACTTTCGTTGCATTTCAGCATCAAGCCACTTCTACATACAAATTACAAAATAAATGTACACAGATCATTGATAAAATTGAATTACAGTAACACAATGGGGAATTTTTAATAAAATAAAACCTTTTGAATGCATGAAATGGGGTTATTTTTTCTGTGTTTATGTTTTCAAATCCAACTTACAGGAAAGTTGTGAAAAGTATTTTTTGGCAGTGTGACCACTGATGCAACCCCCCACATTTGTCCTAACAGAAAACCGCCATTGTTCCAACTTCCAGGAAAGTTGTGAAAAGTATTTTTTGGCAGTTTGACCACTGATGCAACCCCCCACATTTGTCCTAACAGAAAACCGCCATTTTCAAATAAACTTGATGTGCATGTATTGCAAAAATCGTCAAAAAGAATAATCAAATAATCAGATAAAAATTATTTCTGATTATGAACTTTAAAACATTTCCTAAAAGTGTGTATTGTTTAATCTATGCTTGAAAATCCGTGTTAATCGGCGACGCAAACAATACATTTATATTTAGTATCTGCATTGTATGCAATAAGTTTAATTAATAAATATGAATTTCTTCATATAACAGCATTTTTTTCAGCATTATTTGAGTGTGCCATTAGAACATCATCCAGTCATCTTCTTGCCATGTTGGAATGTCTTAAGCAGATTTCGATGGAGCTTTATGAGGTAAGTTGGATTTCAAACTTTTCAGTCATCATGTGGCGACTTAACAGTCTTGTAAATTGGACACATTTAAAACAACAGTCATTTGTACTGAAACGCCTGCTTTGTGTTTTCACTAATTATGTCAAACTTTCACCTTGTTGTTCAAACAAGTGAAGATAGTGATTCCTAAATTCCCCAACTACTAATCATGAGAGTATGAAAAGTTTATATGTAAAAGTATAGGCTATTAACCATAAAAATAGTTTCGTCTTACCTTCGGAACAGATGAAAGTCCTGAAGACCAAATTCCATTCAACGGAATTTTTCCATCAGCTTATTCGATCTCCAGTGGCGATTTAAGTTGTCTTCGGCCAACACTCGCACTGACGAGGCAAAAAATTGCAGATGTGTTGTATGCTGAATCTTGAAGTTTTTCGGCACGCACACACACTGATAAAAGACCGACAAAGATTGTAGATTTTGATCAACAGGTGCAAAACAACATCTGCACCCAGACGAAACACTCCAGATGTCGCATAGACTACATATGCCACTGCGTGTCGAGTAGCTCATAGTTGCGAAGCTTTAGATGTAGACAACGGAGTAGTCTTATTCCTGAAAAGTAACCAAAAATATCAATAATATTATTCAAAACCTAGAAAAATAAAACGCAATTTACTAGAGTACAACAACAAAGGAAACATCACAAGTTCATTAATTTGAGTTTAGTAATTACTCATGTCTACTCTTCGACATTATTAACCTCTAGTTGTCCACAAATATCCTAATGAATAAACGTACTGGCATTTAGCAATCGCTATACTCACCCGTTTTAACAATAGTGGTAGTTTGTTACTTCTGGAGATGAAAGTTTGTCCGAATTGACCAAATTGCAAAACGAGCTTCAGGACAAGTAACGGCAGTAATCTGGCCATCCGGTTCCTTTCGCGTGTGGCCACACTACAACTGAAGGGCCTCAATCTACAAATAGAAAAAACGCATTATTGCATTTTCGCATTTGACGTTTTAAATGACTGATGCACAGACTCTGTTGTCCCGAAGCAATCCTGAACCGAGGGATGGCATTTATTTCTCATCACGCAGTAATCTAAGAAATAAAAATAATAAAGCAAAATAAACTAGAAAATACATAAATTTTCCGACTGTCGTTACGTTGTTGACAGACATTTTTCTATACCAAAACACGTTACGTTTGAAAATAAGGGCGATAAAGCCATTTATTGGATTTCAACTCCTTCTAGGACACAAAACAATTTATAATACAAACAAGCCTAATCAAAATGGATTTACTTTTCACTACCGGAACGATCAAAGCGTGCGTTCCGCACCATGGTTCGGACACAGCTGCTTTTATGCTTCGTTTCGCAGCACGCATGCTTCTTGAACCCTGTGATATTTATCATCCCTGCTACCTCTCCTCTAGGTCTTCCTTCTCTGTGTTGCCTAGACCCTTCAGTCCCAGGTCTTCCACCATGACCATCATGAACTACGGTCTGGGTTCTTTGCCATTGTTGTCATTGTTGTCGTAATTTTCGTTGATCGGCTCATTCGTGGTGATGATCATGCTTTTGTTGTCATACTCCACGGTAGATTTCGGCGCAGTGGACTCTGAGCTCAGGACCCCACCGAGTCGGCCTTCCCACCTGACGCTTTTAATATATGGAAAAAACGATAGGGTTTTGTAGTGGAGCGTCGAAAAGTTTGAATGTCTGGACTATGCGAATTTAGGATTTTGGAGAGTTTAGACATTGGGACTGTGAGAAGTTACCAAGTTGGAAAGTTTACATGATGGAATCCATCATTAACTTACAAATGTGTGGGTCAAGTACTCATGTGGTAGATGGATGCATTGAAGTGATACACTTTGCAGGACGGAAGTAAAGGACATCGTCCATGCCATGGCTTTAAACCGAGGCGGAAAGGCGAATTCACAAGTAGTGGCTTGAAGTCGGAACAGGTGAAGATCAGGATGAATTGCGCCAAACTGGTAATGAAATAAATTGAACAAGGGAGTTTGTAAATGGTAACCATAAGGAATCAGTAACTTACGATGAGCACGGCTGGAGTGATGACTTCCAACAACACTTCCGACAGATAGGAAGGCACGGACGATCTTAATGTCGTTTAAAAAGTGATCGACACCTGTGGAACAACAGCATAATGGATGATTAAAATTGTCATCATTTTATACAATATTTGTATAGATTATTTTACAATTTTTCACGGGGATCAAATGCATCCATTAAGCTTACCGTAGCTCCACGCAATGACGATCAACTTGGTCGAGCCGATGAGAAGCGATGAATAACCATAGCCGCAAAAACATCCATGAGCAGAAGCTTGAAAACGCCACCCTGAAAACCGTGGAACAAAGTCGTGGTTACCTGAAATTCACAAGCGGTTTAGAAACTTAACTCTCGTTAATTCTTACCCTGGTACATAGTATGAGTCCCAAGCAACCACGGCCAACGCGTACTGCTTCCTCTTCCGCAAAGGCAGTGGTAACAATTCCATGAAGTCAATTACCACGAATTTTGAGTGGCATACCGAATAAGCAAAACGTGCGCCATAACGTTCAGAGATGACACAAAATCTGCTCTGGCTGTCCATCGACTCACCAACAACTCCACTTTTTAAATGAGGCGGTTTTGGGTTAAACCAAGTAACGGGGAGGGAGTTACAGTAGGAGGGGATTAAGAAGTGATTTAAGAAGAAGTGATTTCACAGCCCTACGTTGCTTAGAACGTCTCGCCGGATGGGTGCTGTGATGTTTTTACATTGCTTGGGTTACACAATTACACTGATTTTATAAAAGTTAACAAATTGTGTTAGTACATGTATATTAAGGTATCCGTTTAGGCTGGCTGTGTAGCATTGTTTGGTTGAGCCACGGACAGGATGCTGGCAATTCGGTAAGCTAGCCACAGGAATGGTAACTATGTGGAATATGTGGAAAAATCCTGCCTGTGTGTAGGCAGAGCCAAGGTTCAGGCGCATATGGAGTATACATTTTTTTAGAAAGAACGGAAGGTTAAGGTGGAGGTATGGTTGTAGTATTTGGATTGGGTTGTTAAGTTCTTTGTAGGGACATGCTGATATTTGGATTTTATCCCTGATAAACGGACAGAATTTGGATAGGACTGTAATCATGGTATTTCTTTTGGTGTACTGAACCATGGCTTGGTTTTAATTTGACAGGGGGAAGGGTTAACTGTTGGGTTAATTTGCAGTTGTGAAACAAAATTCTTGAGGAGGTTATATTTATCCACAGGGAAATCCAACCAGGATAGGAAGAGTCGCTGTGCTAGAGAGCGGTGTGCAGGCAACGTTATATCTGAAAGATAATGGAGATAAGTGTTACATTAGTAGGAGTGGCTCCTGTTTCATTGAAGAGCAGGTATGCTGGGATGGTAGGGCCTAGTCCGAATACTCTTCTTAAAATTTTTTCTTGAAATGAATCTATGGCTAATTGGGTTAGCCATGCTTATTGTGCTGCACTATAGGTTAGTATGGGAGATAATATTGAATAGGGATAGGTGGGTAGGGATGTGATTTAAGTTCTTGTTGATGAATATATTAGTGAGGTGAAAGGCTTATCTAGAAAATTTCTTTTTTAGGATAGATATGTTTTTGTGATGAACCTGTGCTGTAAAATTTTACTCCCAGATAAGTCCAGCTCTTTGCCACCTCAAGGGGAGCTGTGCCCCAGTAGGAGGGGATAGGTTTAGGTTAGATAAGGTGAAAAAAAGGAGCAGCTTAATATAAATAGAGGCACTTGCTGAGAAGTTGCCCCACGAGAAACTTTCCTCCTACACGACTAAACCTCAAGTACTTACCGAAACCCGAAGCGTGGCCGACTTTCTACGAAATGACACGGAGAATAATGGCACCAAACAACAACTCCCCGGTACCCGGGTAATTGTCTTTAATCGCTCGTGCTCTATCCCCTTATGTTTTTGATAAAGTATCGAGTGCGAATCGGGAGATTATAAAATAAATGCTCAATCCGTCAGTTTTTGCATTTCTAGTAATAATTTGTGTTTTAGGACATATTTAAACTGCACGAATAGATTTTATTAGCTTAGACATACAATCAAAATTTAACTCCCGAACATGACCAATTTGAGCAAACATACCTGTAAAATAGACTAGCGACGCTCTAGTTTTGATCGACCCGTCCGTCCATCTTCATTCGCACGAGTCCTTGTTGGCAAATTTGCCGCAAGAGAATATTTACCAAATTCGGCGTCGGCACACGACATGTCTTGGTCCGCCAAGTCAAGATGAAGATTCGTTGCTTTTCGTCTATGGGGTCTCGTCGCTGAAAACTGTACAAGCAAACATACATTAAAAATCAAAGATGCAGCAATAAAATTCTAACTGGAACACCGGACATAATTATCACGTGCAACATTCTAAAATGCTCTTCTCGGAAACGTGACTGATGCACGTAATCTGAACTTAAATATAAACTAAATAAAACAGTTAAATCTTTTTACTTGCCAAATATCTGGTGTGGGAAATCGAAACTGAAAAGTACGTTTGGTCAGGGAAAAAATGTTCCATCACGACCCAGCTGCTAACAATTAGCCATCAAATTCGTGCATTGGCTTGCTTAAGCGCAGACCTAAAAATGATGAAAATAAATGAGCATTTAAGATCGGTCGAGAAATTGTGACTTTTATTGTTAAATAAAAACAAAATAGCAAAATAGGAACATGCAACTTACATGAATTCCGTTGTTCAAAACAATTAAAATCGGATGTAACGAAAGACCACGGATGATGATGATGATGATGATGATTAAAATATCTGAAAATAAATCAAATACATTTTTAAAAAATCGCAGAAAGCATTAAAAAAACATTTAAATTCTCAGCCTGAACTGAACTGAACTGAACTGAAATTGTAGCATATCCTTTATGACGGACCCTCCAGAAGGAGGCGCTACCATAG
>JAUJYV010002109.1:0-13840 GCA_033995625.1 Ophyiulus pilosus
AAGCTATAGTTTAGTATTAATTGCCATGTAGCTATTCCCGATAACCTGGAAAGGTGAAAATGCTGTGAATTAGTGTTTAATCGTGATGTTTTAAATTGCGAAAGTACCATTTGATGTTCATGTTATTTTTATCAGTAATTAAAAGATAAAATAAGATGATAAATTGTTTGAAAACACGAAATTTGCATTTTTTTTTAAAAGGTAAAGGCAGTTTATGTAAACATACAGGAAATGATCTTAGTTTAACCTTAGCCATTATTTTCCTAATTTTTTTATTCATTCAACACTTCATTGTTTCAACCAAGTAATTGGAGCAAAATATTATTTCGTTTTCGTCAGGTATTTGACCATTAGCGCATCCATGATTTTTTTTTTTTGAAACTAAACTTTACATGTAATTTGATTGGTAAACATAAAATTCTATAACATATCCGCATAAAAAGTATTGACATTTATAAATCATGTCAACATATTTTAAGAAAGTTTTAAATCTGTTGATTGATAAATATATTCTCATTTCTTGGTAGGACATATTTGGAAAACACATCCAAATTTTCATTTCAACTATAAATAAAATGCAGATTTTACTTTAAACGTTTAATTTTCGTTGATACTTTCACCTCAAATGTCAACACAAAAGCACAAATAAAAAATGGCCTAGTTTCAAAATATAACTTCCTGATATACTGTATATCACCTTTGAATAATACCATAAAACAGCGTCTTGTTCATATGTTATTTCAAAGGTCTACAGGTCACTGTTTTTTTTACTCCAGCAACTTTCTTAAGATCCTGTTTTAGTTTCCCAGAAAATACTATTTTGTTCATTCCCCGGATTTGTTTTTTTTTCTCTTTAAATTTTAACCCTTTCAACACAAAGCTCTTCCTCCCACCAAAACTCATAGCATCATTGTCTCCCCATACATGTGATAAGATAGTTTATATAATAAGGTAATGTACTATCTTATTTCCATAATCCTTTCTGGTACAACCAAGAAGGCGTTTTCTAAATGTACCGTAGATACTAAGTAACTAAACGCATGTATTGTCTCTGATGTTTTATCTTCATTTTTTATCTCTAAAAATTCTTTACAGACTGAGTATTCTATTTTAAAGAACTGAAAAATGAGAAGGTGATGAATAGTCACTTATCTTAATTTGTTAACAAAAATTGACAAAATGCAAATGACAAAATAGACGTATGTTTGGGTGTTATAATTTTACTTTACATAAATACCATATTACAAAATCATGCCATTGATATATCTTACTCTTATGTTAGGAGATAATACACATGTTTAAATAGGAAATAAAGAAATACAGTGCAAATACCGTCGTACATAGATATGTAAAAACGTAATTAGTAATATGAATTTGTACAAGCAAAATTATCGTTCAAGCATCCATAAAATCCAATGTTTGGGTTTTTTAGTCCTAGGCCCAATTCACACATGCGACATAACGCATTACATTTCGTCTCTTATAAATATACTGCATATATTTGTAAAGGTAATCTACCAAACCTAAATAAATTGTGAAATTTAAAGTGCAGTGCAGCATTTTCCAAAAAACAATTATTATTAAAGATATTATTTTTTTCTTCTAACTACATGTTATATTTTCATTTTCAATTAACACTTTCAAATATCATGTTATGTACACGTAAAACGTGTATAATTTTATTATACGAGCGTAACATAGCTGAACATGTAATTAATTTGTTAATTTGTAACTATACAAGAAGCATGCCAAGTACGTAGTGGCAACATCCCAATTCGGGTTAATTGTCTCGAGTTCCTTTAATTTGTGCAACTAAAAGGAAAATTTATTAATATAATAAAATAGTTAACCTAAAGGATATGTTATTTAGTCAACAGCGTCATTGAATCCCTGCTTTATGTTGCGTTTGCATAGAATAAAACATACTGTATATTACACAAGACTAGTGGTATCATATACCGAGGAAGTTAATCCAATTCGGATATTGGTCAAGCAAATTTGCAGGGGATTCCTTAAAACATTTTAACAATGTTTGTTTGAAGGAAGCACGAACAATTTTCAAATTTAAGTCAAATTTACATAAGACAGGGCTACAATTTTGGCAAATTTTCTATGTAATTTATGCCCATTTTAAATATTGCTGGACCAAAACTACTTACAAATTTTAATAAATTTGGCACAAAACTTGTCACAGTAGTTAATTGTGCAATATATTAATTTTCCATAAATTCGCAATTTTTGAGGAAAAGAAATTAATAAATATATAGATAGTCATCTCTAAAACAATTACATTCAGTTATAAGGCGTTTTTGATTTTTTTAAAAAATATACTTAAACATGTGATATACATGTGTACCATTAAAGAGACAACAAACCAGCATACATTATGAATTATGTACATTTGGGAAAAAATTGTTCTAATACATTTAAAATAGCAACTTAGATACCATAAAATTAAAATGTTGCCCTTTGATACATAGTCTCAACATGGCATTCTCTATAAAAGAATTATCAAGCAACATTGCGAGGAGACAAAGGGGTACAAAGTAAAATTTGCTCTTAAGGAAGGAATAGTTTGGTAAACGAAAAAGTGTTAACTGGACTCCATAGACATTGAAATTAATGTGAAGGCAACTCGTGATTTTTCTAAGACATAATGAATACACTAAGTTGATTAACTACATTAAAAAGGCATCTGTTTTGCCAACATTGTATCAATGCATTTAGGCTCATATGTTGAAATTACATAATCGCATTAAATAGCTTTCAAGTGCTGTTAGAGAAATAGTACTCTTTCATTCCCATAAAAACTGAGGAGAAACAGACAAGGCTTTAGAGAATGACAGGCTTTAAAGAAATTAAGTGATAAATTAGGAATCATTGCGATGTGGTTTTCCACTATCTAGTATATAACTGGATGCAACATTTTTTGTACTATTTGGACCAGTAAAATGAATTTTGGCTGTCTGTCCATTGACACTATATCGACTTCAGAATCAAGATGAAATTTAGTGCATTTTTACAAATATCTTTCAAACAGTTGAATTTAACAAACTGAATCATTCCATTTTATGAATGTAAACTTTATTGAAAATTGCCTGTGCCCTGAAGTAAACTTTCCTTTAAAAGGTGTTAGCAGACAGTTTGAAGCTCAATTTTTTTACACAGGGGATGATCAAGCGGTAAACGATTATTATTCGGTCAAACGAAGCAAGACACATTTTTTCTCTATTTAACTATACAAATTTGTTTTCAAATATAATAAAAGAGCGCATTCTAGGACGTTCTGAGTTTATGACATGCTAAAGTGATTTTCTGTAATAATTTCAGTTATTTCCTTAATCTCCAATTTGACATAATGGAGTTTTCGTTGCATAACACATCTTCTGTTTACAAGATTTTTTTAACGTTTAGTGTAATTCGGAAGCTCACACTGCTCACAAGTATGTTCAAGTCTTCTATTAAAAATGGTTGTTATTAGACATGAATAAGAAGTTCGTATAAATTTTCTAATATTTCTGCTTATTATGCATCCAGTTAAATACTGTATTAGTGGATTATTTTTATTTGCATTACTGACGATAAATATCAGACAAGACGATTTTTTTTCCGTAAAAATGACAAATTGCTCATGGTGCCGTTGATGTACCCTGATACCGAAGAGCAGCAGGGTTCCTGTGAAATGAATATTGAAATTAGGATTCCTTGCTAGGCTAAATACTACAAAATTTTGTTCACAGCGGGGGAAAAATGGATAATATATTAAGTTTCTCTTATATTGCTTTACACAATGGGGCCAAACTGGCTCTAATAACCATTGTTTAAACTGCATTTGTTGTAAACATTAGGGTGTTTCGTTGAACTACTTTTCATCATAGATGAACATGAGCGTAACAAACGCTTTCTGTAACACCAACTATTGACTTTGAGGTGACATAGAAAAATTTATGTTTAGGCTGTTGAACATTAGCCAAAAAAATGACAGCAAACATCTGGATTGCCAATGATAATGCACACATTGGATTTTTATAGTTTGTTTTTCTAGAAACACTATGTTTTAAATGATAGAATTAGTAGCAACACCTCGAAATTTCAGAGATGCGAACATTCACACATATTTCACAACAGTCAGATTTTTACCGAATTAACAAAGAGTAATAGTTAATATGTATATATTTATATATATAGCTTGTATTTGTGTATACCTACAGTATATAATAGGTAAAATCTGAATGATAACAGATTAAACTAACAGCTTTCTAATTCAATCACAAGTTTTATATTAATAATTAACAAGCTCAGTTTCATTATAAAATTGATTAGCGTTGATAAAGGCAGCATGTATGAAGGCCGCTCGCTAAATAGAATTTCATTAGCGAGAATTTATAAATTAATTTTAAATAAAACCTTTTTTAAAAACTTCTGACTTTGTTTAACATCACCTCAAACAATCCGGGCCAACAGTATTAGTGTGACCTAGACCAAGTTTCCATTAATACCAGGTTAGGGTTAAGACCGGCATTTTATGGAAAACATACACCTTTACATTAAATAGCTTTCCAGAAGCTTAACAAATTCATATTGAATTTTACTGAAACTATTTTAGACTAAATAAGACCAATGATAGGTTTAAACGTAAAGATTTAAGACAACGTCAAGTTCTGTAAAATTTAAGTAATAGTGCCAATACAAGTGTTGGGTGCTTCTTTGTACAAGTTGAACATTTCATTATTTTACAAGGCAGTTAGTTTGACCATAAAACCTATTTATGCATTTTATAAAAGTAAATTACGATGAAAGTTCAAGTTTTGTATTATCAGTCATTTTGGAAGTTATGTCATCAAATATTTAAGTCTGTGCCATTATATATAAAAGTTTAACAGTTATTAATTGCTATTAAATGCAAAATAAATATTAAAAAGTTTAAAAAATAGAAACATAAATTAGCAAACAATTGATGGAAAGAAGTTTTTATAAACTGTTTCCAATGCTTTTGTCCTAATTCTTGCTTTCAGTGGGATTCATATGGCATATTATTTTGAAAATTCCATATGATTGTTCTTTGATATTTCTCTTTTATTATATAAATTATTGATTTAGCTATCATAATTTTAATTTCGCCATCCACATTGCTAATCACCCGGGTTTCCCATGGATAGTGGGGGAGATGATTATATGATTTTGGCCCATATGTCATATTTTTATGGACATGTGAAGCTTTGAAAGGATAATGTTTTCAAGAACTACCATATATGTTCAACAATAAATGATGAACAGACTTTAGCATCCTCCAGGGATGATTTTCTCGTACCAAGTGATGTTCAACTTGAATACAAATATTGTTGGCGTGCTAGGGCTGGTTTCCAATCACAGTATTTTGATTTTTGACCCAAAGCCGATTCACGACACATTTATCCAACTTATTAACCATACTTTAGGGCGCTATCTTAAGCCAAAATATAGAAAAATCATTCCAAGTTTAATGGAAACTAGAACTAGTGACCATATTCTCAAACTTGGGCATTTTATATACGAATTAATTTCGAATGCGTTGAAAATGTCTCAGGATCACATTATAATAGTTGGAGAATGGTCTAGAATGATTAATAAATCTTTTTGATTTTGCTATATTTTGGCCAATGCGTTGGAGAAACAGCTTAAAAAGTCAAGAAAAACAAACAAAAAGAACTTATGGAAAATAAATAAAAACAAGAAATAATAATTTAAGACAACTTTTTAATAGTAACAGATTTTGAAAACTACTTTCATTATAAAGCACATCATATCCTAAAAATCTTTGTTTAGTAGAGTATGACATTGTCTGTTAGATGCATTTACGATGACAAGGTTGTTATTATTATTATATTATAGCAAATAAAGATTTTTTTTAAAAAAAATGCAGCATTGTTCGTTTTATAAAACGTTACTGTTTCTAAAAGAAACTCTTGAGCCAAAGAAGATAGACAAAAAAATAAAATAAGACTAGCAAATTGACATGCAGTGTTAAATAACCGATAACATATTAGCGAATTTATAATAGGATATGGCACTTGCAGAAAAAAAAAGTCCAATAACCACTTTTGACTAACTTTTTAAGTGAATTTAGAAGACAATGCGATAAAAACAGATCTTTCTTATGAACAAAACACAATCAACTCATTTGCAAATGGGTTGAAAACACTCAAAACGTGATTTACATATACAGGCCCGCACACCCTTTTCTCCCCACAAGGAATAATTGGCGCTAGGACTTTTAGAGGTCGCTGCCGACCGATGGTCATTTAAGTGTGCTCGTTTGTGTGTATGCATACACGAGTGATGGGAAGTAAGGCTAAACTTATCTGAGGATAACACATGGGGTATCGCGAGTATAATAGGTAGGGAATTGAGGCAAAGAAAGGGGTAAAAGAGGCGGGGGGCGCGTTAATTAGCAAGTTGGTATTCATTTAGTAATTATCATTTGAAGGAATTAGACCACGGCTTTACATCAGTCGTTCCTTGGCACAATCGGGGCACAAGATATCAGCGCCGTCGGTAATAAAACCTTTGCCGACCAACGATCCTTTGCAATTGGCGCAAATGAAGCAGTCGTTGTGCCAATGGCGATCCTCAAATGAAATGAAGCGAGTACCACCAATACCTACAAAAAAAATCATTGTTAAATCAGTGCATTCACAAAATGTACTAAAATATCTAGCTTTCAAAGTTCTGGAATCAATAAGAGCTATTTAGAAGAATATATATACAGGAAATGTGACATTTTGTTTGAATCTAAGCACCAAATTGAAAGCATAAGAAACCTTCCTTCCTTTTCCATCAGTGACCTTTCATTAAATGAAAATTTCATAGAAATTTACGTTACTTAAAATCCAAATCCCAGCAAAAATCATATCGCCAGTTAACTGAATTCTAGACCTATTACAGTAATACATCTCCATATGTGAAGAGAGTGTAAAGTTGTATATAAAAAACTTAAAAATTTTCAGAAAAGAAATCCTTATTCTTAAAGATTGAATCAGTTCAGTGGTCCCTATGTTGGTCTAATGCTATAGAATGTTCACCTGTGATTGGTCTACTACAAGCTGTGCAGCGCTTAGCAAAAAGCTCTCCGAAGCATTCGGCGCAGTAAGGCTTGTCGTCTCGGGACGTAAAGCGTTGTCCCGCTAGAGAAGTACTGCAGTGTGTGCAAGTGAAACATTCACGATGCCATGGTTCATTTTTGTATGTCACGCCACCACTTGTAATGATCTGAAAATGATATAAAAGAAATTGAAAAAAAAAGTATGCCCCTGAATGCAGGCAATCACTGCAAGCATGAAATGAAATATACAGGGGTGCATTTTTGCATTTGCGAAAATGTATTTTTTACTTCACGTAATTTACTTGATAGATTAATATTTTTACTTAATAATGATTATTCAGACTTGGGTTCCCTACATGGTGTAGTTTTACGGATATTCAGTGACCAAATATTTTTCATAACTTTTTAATCGTAATTGGCTATAAATAGACTTTTCAACGTTTTTAATTGCCCAAATTTCTTAAAGATTTTAAACAGGTTCTGTAGGTCTATCGACTTTTAAAGTTAAGTATGTCATATTTGTATACTTGTGATAGGAAACTCAGCACATGAATATCACGTGGAATTGCTTGTCTGCTATGACGTGTTCATCTATTACGTTTTACCACATGCCATTAACTGATAATGCTTACCTTGTCGCATTTAATGCAACGTGTAGCAAACTTTTCTTCGTAGCAATTCGTGCAATAGATGTCGTTTTCTCGAGGGATGAAGGACTTAGTTCCAATAGTGGATTTGCAAACACAGCAACTGAAACATTTTTCGTGCCATTGGCGCCCCTTGTATTCCATCTTCTTAGTTCCTAATGTAGATAACACACACAAAAAAATGTTTATTTGTAGAGTTAGTTGCGTACATGAGAACTTTTTGATTTTTCCACAGGGTTTTCAATACAGGTAACATGGATATCCAGAGGACATTTCAGACACCGTGCATTGCATAAAAGTTGCTTCAACCCAAATCTAGTCCCTAAATTGGTCCCAAGGCACACGGATATCATTGTGATGCGCATTCGTGAATTGCTTAAAAGCTGTTTACTCTTCTTGACGCAAATACCTTATAATCAGTTAATTAGGCATAACGTCATTGGCCATGTTGATGACGTTAGTTTAGGGCAGGAATATAGGGATGATAGTACGCAAACGATTTGAAATGGGACTGATGGGAAAACGAAAAAAATCGATGGAAAACAAATTGAAGCTTTCATCAAGAGATTCCATTTATATATTCAGAAAATACGCTGAAGTTGTTCGCTCTCGTATTTACTATGTTTAAATGCAAAGTTACAAAAAATCTTATAATTTCCTCATACATATCTAGTGATACTAGAGACATTCTCCCACTAAATATTATTATTTATTGATATGACATATGAGATATAAACATCATTCCAAAGAAATGATTTAAAATTGTATATATCACTAAGTTGCTACTTGCATGCTTATTTTTTCATATTTATTTAATAGGTCAAATAACCAATGTTTACCAATTTTATATCGCAATTGCAGTATCGACAAATGAACATTTCAGGAGATACTGAGATAATCGAGAGACATCACAACAAAGACAAAAGCGAATTTCACAGAAGTTTCGACTAACCTTTTCTCACGATCAAGCAATCGATAAGTTATTATTGAAAAAATTACTGCTAATCCAATAATGCAACCTGATAGGTTAGCTACAGTATCTCAAAAAATGTGTGAGTACGTCCTATAAATTGTTTTCGTATATCCGATAGGGATGAACTCACAGGTGTATCCACACGCTACAATGGAGAGCACTAATTCCTAGCTTGCAAAGCGATATGCAGAGTGCGAGTTTATATATGGGTCGTGTTGATTGGTGGAGCTTGATTTTCTCACCGCAATTAATGTGAGCAACATGCTCGGGAGTTGACACAGACCGAATGAATGCGCAAAATGAAGGCTAATTTTACCATGCAACTCGCCTCTGAATTGCTTTTAGGAAACATGCAATTATTCTAGGAAAACGTGTAAACACTCCCTTGGACAAACATCGTCATCCCCAATCGTAAAGCTCACATACCCAGGTCGTAATCGTGGCTGTGGCACACATTATTAGGTGTTCAGCACGACATTTCATAAGGCATTTCATCTTTTCCACCTTCCCTATACCCTCTCCCTTATCATCTCCCTATTCCTCTACATTTTCATATCTGGCTTAATTAAAAGCAACATGATAATAACCCATCACGACTACGCCTGATTAAGATATCAAAGAGTGCACACGAGTTGGGACTTGAATTTTATACAACTAATTTTTAAGTACGAGGAATGAAAAATGTATTGAATTCAACTCCCTTCAATCAGCTAAGAAATACTATTTTTCTAAGTGGTAAATAAATATCTAATCAAACTTATCAAGTAGTTAAGCTTGTCTCGATGGGCATCAGCGTCATGACTGAATTGCATTTCTAAAACCACTAATCCGATAAGAAAGCCATGGTCCCCAAGCAATTTAAAGGGTTTCTCCATTCTGATGATAATAATTACTTTGCTACAATTAAGTGCTGCATGGATATTAATAGCAGAACTTATCTCGCATACTGTAAAATATGTTCCTAAATTTAGCTGTCATTTTGTCTACACAAGCGGTTTTATCCACCTTCGGTGCCAAATGCGGTGAATCAGCCCAGTGATTCATGGCAGTTATTATACCGAATAAAGTGGATCAAACCATCATTACACACACAGGGTTGGACAATATATAAGTCACAAAAATATTGTGGACAATTAAAAATGTCATTTAGAATACTAAGTTTTGGATGATTTGAAGACTCTGCAGGCAAGTGTCTGAAATACTTTTATAATCAAGTACATAAGCTTACCTGCTCTGAAAACTTCACCACATCCGTCACACCTGGTGGCGAAAGCAGCATCGTAGCAGTTGGCACAATAGACTTTTTCGCTCTTGGAACCAAATGGTTTATCCACCAAGGACACCCTGCATTTATTGCACAAGAAACAAGCTTCATGCCAATGTTTTTCTTTGTAAGACAAATCCTGGAAACAAAATATAAGAACATGTTTATTTATTGGTTGGCGTCTTAAGGCTAATATTTGGCGCCCTAAAAAAAAGAACGGTTCGGGTGGGACTGAAACCTGTATTTTCAGCTTACTGTTACAGGGTTACTCTATTCAGTAAATAAGAGCGTGACATTATCCATGTTAGAATAAAAATGAGTCGGGGTGTGTGATTAAGCTTTATGGTTTATCTTAGGATGATAGCTCACTAAACGATTTCGGTGCAAGTAATAAATGGCCGCAAGAGAAGTGAATACCATTTTTATGACGTTGTTGTTGGCCTGAAATATACGGCCTGTGTGCTTTTTTTCTCCCTGTGTATTCATATTTGAGCTCATCTATTGACTTAATGTTATTTTATGGCACCGTGATTAGTAATAAACTCCACCTTAATTTTAGAGTCTTGTTTTTTGGCGAAACTGGGTCAGACACATAAGGTGCAAACAGCTTTTATTTGTTGGCCATCTTGTTTGGCATCAAGAATACACGTTCACTAATACGAACGTCTGAACTGAAGACCAAAATCCAACATGGAGTTAATGAAACTAACATACAGTATAATCACAGACGTGTTTACAGTGATATAAATGAAGCCAAAATATCAAAATATGGGTCAATCTCCAAAGTAGGACAGGTATCTAAAAAACTGATCCCATTTTTCCTATTTTTTTGTGGTCTGGGGCCCAAGCATACTTCACACTAATTTAGGATCTGTTGATAAACATGTGCCAATCTTGATTATTTAAGTCACACAAATGTCTGAGTACTTGGCTGGTGGTACTGTCTGGTATGACATTCTGTAACATAATGACACGCTGTCATATCATGGACATGAGATTTTGTACTTGGAATTGGTAGCAGGCTCAAACTGCTTGCTTTTCAGAATTCTAGATCTTTTTTTCAGTTTTTGGAAAACAATACATGTTGTGTACGAAGTTCTGAAAGTCAGGAAGGAAACTTAGGGGATGTGTGAAAAAGTTGATAGAAACGAAGCTCCTTTTTTGAGTTAAAAATAAATGTTTTTGGAGACAGTTCAAAAGAGAAAGTGACTTTTTGAGGGCCCACACAAGTTAAATCATCGAAATGTGAACGAGTTGTGCAAAAACACGACGAATGAAGTACTTTCTATTACAATTCCTGTTGTCACGGAATGGATTTCATCCTAGCTCAAAGCCATTTCGACAGATTATGTAAATGTGCATGTGCGCATGCGCTGAGCGTAACTGCGTACATGTACATTTGCATAATAGATATTATCCAAAATAGTTTTCAGCTACGATGAAATCCACTTCGTGACTTCAGCAATTGTGTGATTTATTTTTAATGGACTATTAAACCTCGACTTCGTTAAAAACTAGCAACCTATTTTAATTAGCCATTAGTGTAATCATTGTGTAATTATTGTGTAATCTTACATAACAATTACAGTATCGAAATTGTTTATCAAGTGAAATATATCCTATCATAACGCAATATCATGTAGGTGGAAATTATGGACGATTTTGATCCTTATAAATCGGTAATTACTCTAATCTTAGCATTGTACAAGCGTTTTGTTAAAACACAATATGTTGTTTTAGTCCATTTTCTTTGAACATTGTCCAAAGTATATTTGGCTGTTGTTTTATGCAAATATGGGTAGATGCATAGGTTGACGTTTGCGGTCCTCCATATCTGACTGGTGGAAGGATGCTTTTAGTCTATATTAAGGTTTCGGTTTCGTATTTCAGGACAGGATGAAAACGAGCTAAAACTGAACTGTGCCACTGTTTGCAACTTTGCAAACTAGCACATCTCCAAATTTGAATACACTGTATATAAAAACAAAATCTCGATTTCGTTTTTGTTTTGCTGAGTTTACAGGACGTGACACTTAAGCTTTCAATTGGTTAATTACGTCATACCTTAAGAATATGTCACCTATGTGTCATACTTCCATAAATATTACTCTTATTTTCTGATTGAAAGAATTTCGAAATTAGTTAAATTATTTTTAGGGAGTTGATTAAAAAATATTAAGGATGATCTTTATGAGGGGAGGGGTGTCAACTACATAGGGTATTGGAAACATTCTTTTGAAGTACACTGGGTAAGTTGTGCTTTGACACCACTAGGTGGCAATGCAAAATGTCTAATAAAAGTCACCAGTTTCTTACCTTGGAATCAATGCCAATGGATTTCCCACACTCTTCGCACTGATTGGCAAAAACTTGTTCGTAGCACCTAATGCAGTAGGGATGTTCATCTCGAAGGACGTAACGTTGTCCCGTCAGGGAATCATCACACTGCCAACAGCAGAAATGACCCGAATGCCAATCTTTGTTCATGGCTTTAGTATATTCTCCTGAATAAATCAGCTAGTAGAGAAAATGAGACAGAAAAAACAAAATTACGTTATTATAATTTCACACCGAAATTTGTGCAACATTTACGATGTCAAAATCCCGTGTAATTCCGGACTTAGGCCTACACCGTTCCTTACACGTAAGCAAGATTACTAATTGTGACGTATAGATTTGCACAAAGTGCATAATCCATCGAGGGTTACAACGCACTTGCGATGAATCACTCTTCTTATACAAGTAGCATAACATTTTTATTGACTCAATGGAAGTTGGTTTGCATGAGTGGCGCCTATGGTAATCATGCAAGCGGCAATGAGCATGAGGGTCATAGGTTCATGATAAAATAATAGACTATACTTCATATACAAGTACAGTGAGCCTAGGAAGGCGTTTTTACATTTGGGTAAAAAATTAGGAATAACTTTTATTATCCATGCAGAGTATTTTGACGGCGCCCTTCTTCACCTATGACACTTTATATGTATAAATTTGCTCAGACGTACTGTAGTCACGGTATGGATTACTTTATCCTAGCTGAAAACCAATTTGGATAGAATTTATGTAAATGCGCATGCGCAACGAGCAGCTAATGTGCATGACCTCCAGGAAACGCTGATGTTGGGTAACGAGCGCATGCGTACATGCACATTTACTTTAATTCTATCCAAAAGTCTGTGACCACAACTGTATAACTAAAAGGGATATCTGTGTGTTTCAATGACAGGTATTTTAATTCATTCTGCATGTATTGCGTTTACAACAGCAAAGGTTACCTTGGACTATGTGAAAATGCGTCCCTTGTATCTGTGACTTTACAAGTGTGCCTCTGATTGATGAGGGCAGGTGCTTGGAGTTTCCCAACTATTTTCAGATCCTTGCCAAACATTTCTCGTGTTCTGTTCGAGTTCACGCTTTCATATCTTCAACATTGGTAATTTTGGCATTTTTTTATCGTTTCCATGTATTTTCAGAACATTTATTAGTTAACTGGTAATAATATCATTTTCGTGACATATAACAGGTCAAAAGTTTCATTTCACCTCTGCAGCTTAACATCTACATGTACATCTACTGTATATGCTCAATAAAAGAAATGAACTAATTTGGCATGTATTCAAAAAGTCTATCTAGGCAATAATTTATGCAATGTAAACCATTCGTGTGATAATACTTTAACATTATACAATAATTGTTAATCCGTAAGATAGCAGCGCCCTCTGGATATGTTGGCATCCATATTGACTTTTCTCCTGACGTCGACAAAACATGGATCTTGGAACCTTGACAAAATTCTGAATATTTTTAAACCTGAACTTTAGTTTGAGTAAATAGCATAATATCCAGTATATTGTGAAGTATTACACGAAAAT
>JAUJYV010002110.1:0-13839 GCA_033995625.1 Ophyiulus pilosus
TCAACTTCCTCAGCTTTTTGCTTTTGGACCCTTCTTGTCTTAGGAATTACAGGTTGAATTTCACTCTCTGATTCACTAAGTGAAACTTCATTCAAATAAGTCTCTAGGTAAAATTTAAAATTCTTTAAATATGAAAGCAAAAAACTTATTCATACAATATTAACACAGGTTTTTATCAAAGATTATAAACTTTACTAATTCAAAAAATGCACCAAACATTTAAGTACTTTCAGCATTTTAACAATGACCCTACTGAGTAGGCAGATTGACCATAACTGAAGGTAAACCTTTGAAAAAAACCTCTTCATGTTAATTCAAAATTAGTTTGATTTTTCCCAAAACAACACTCAAACGCATATTATGAATGATGGGAAAGTCCGATTTCCACAAACTTTTTTTAAGCTTGTAAAGAATTAAATTATCTTTCCAATGGTGGAAAGAACAACACTGTAGCTAAAATACCCGCCGATAAGCAAGCGTTGGTGCACGGAAAAAAAATTTCTATCAAAACTGAAACGCATTTTGCAAATGATATAATTGTCCGATTTTAACAAACTTCTTTTAAACATATAAAGAATTAAATTATCTTTCTAATGCCGTAAAGTACAGCACTGTAGCTTAAAAACTCGCCAATTGGTAAGCAATGGAGCACGGACAATAATTTCGCGTTTAAAAAATGTTTGTTTCCGTGCAACACTCAAATGCATTTTGCGAGTGATATAGAAGTCCGATTTTAACAAACTTTTATAAACTTATAAAGAATTAAATTATCTTTCTAATAACGTAAAGTATGGCACAATAGCTTAAAAACTCGGCGATTGGCAAGTGATGGTGCATGACCAAATAAAATGGTGAATTAAAAAATATATTTAACCATTGCAGTAGATTCAAGTAGATTTAGTAGAAGAATATCCAAATATTTGCAAACAAACTTAGTTGTAGTCAAGTTGCTAGATTGAAAGTAATGGTTATCTCTGAAAATTGTGAAGCCTTATTGTTTAATATTGCCTTGTGGAATTAACTTGGTTAATTAAAGTGAATGAACTAAGGCTTAATTTTAACAAAAGGATTAAACTTAATTGTCAAACAGAATGTGACTAACCGGGTCAACAGCTCAAGGTAGACTAAACTAAAAGATTAGGTAAGAATGCTTGTGTGCAGCACCCCTGGCGGAAAGAATTTGCAACCCAAGGACAGCTACGCACAGACATGGGTGCCAAAACACACGACACCCTTTGTATCTTTAACACCCCCTCTCGCACTGTCTCCGAAGCGGGAAAAACATTATTTCACATCTTCCTCTTGCTGGGTCAGGCCTCAGCCGAAGATGTCTGCCAACATCTCGCTGGTGGCAAGGTAACGGACTTTGATCACGCCAGTCGACTGTAAATCTCGCAAAAGGTGATGACAGATATCAATGTGTTTTGTCCTGGCGGTAGAACAAGCGGCCTTGATCATCTTGACGCAACCCTGGATGTCCTCGAAGACCAGGGTCGCGCCGTCAGGAGGCAAGCATCTCGATGAGAAGCTGCCTGAACCACCGCACTCGCTGAACAGCGGTGGCAGCTGCGACATACTCCGCTTCCGTGGACGAGGTTGAATCGGTAGTCTGCTTCCTACTGCTCCAAGTCAGTCGACGAACCCAGACAAAGCAAGTATCCGGTGGTTGACTTCCGGTCGGTCCTGTCGACGGCCCAGTCCGCATCCACGAAGAACCTTAACTTAAGGTCGGACTGTGCCAACAGCAGCAGCTTCTGACTATGTGTCCGTGACAGGTAACGCACAACCTGCTTGACGGCATCCCAGTCAGCCAGAGACGGCGCCTCCACTCTCCTGGCCAAGATCCCAGTCGCTGCCGATATGTCAAGACGTGAGACCGTGGCTAGGTACAGCAGAGAACCCACCACGCGACAATAGGTGTTGCGGTCTGGCAGTTTGGGTGAAGCTTTGGTGTCGATGGCGAGAAAGTTCGTTGCCATTAGCGTCTTACCATGCTTTGCGTTGCTAAGGCCATTGTTGAGGACATGACCGACGATCTTGGCCTCTTGGGAGAGAGCCAGGCTTCCATCATGGAGGCGTTCGACCTTTATTAACAGATAATGTGCGACATCTCCGAGGTCGCGTACTTTGAAGTACTTGTCGAGCACCTGGCTCGCTTTTCTTGTTACATCCACTGTCGCACCGGTCACGAGAAGATCGTCGACATAGATGAGAGCGTAGATCCTGCCAGCGGCAGTAGAGACAAACAGGCTTGGATCGACACCGCCCTGTTTGAAGCCCAGTTGGGTGAGCTCATGTGTGACCGTCTGGTTCCACTCCAACGTGGACCGTTTCAGGCCATAGAGGGCCTTAAGTAGCGGGCACACTTTGCTCTCCAAGTACGTGCAATTGAAGTACATGCAGCTTTTGTGCTGCAGCGACTGCTAGAAGTGTCCGAACTGTGTCATAGGTCATGACCGGAGCATAGGTTCCGTCGTAATCTTCGCCATATCGCTGCGAAAACCCACAAGCCACTAGTCGAGCTTTGTGGGACTCAACTTTTCCATTCGATCTGGTTTTGGCTTTAAACACCCATCTGCAGCTAATGGCGCGACGTCCTCGTAGCAAGTCGACTAAATCCCAGACGTGCAGCTCCCTGAGATGCTACATCTCCTTTTGGACCACACGCTCCCACAGCTTCCTTTCGGCCGCTGGAAGCTGGAGTACCTGCTTCCAGTTTGTAGGCTCGCTCGAAGAAACCGCCGACTTGCTCTGATGTCGCTCCGCTGTTGAACGAAGTTGCCGTGGCTCTACCAGCTCCTGTGGTAGCATAGGATCTGCTGGCTACGACGTGGACGACCTCTCGGTCTTCTTTTAGGTGGGGTTGGCGACAGTAACGTGCTGTCCTGAAGCGGCGGAGGCAGCGATGAATTAGCACTCGGAGATGACGTATGCGACGATTGTAATAAAGACGCCGCGGATAACGTACCCAGGTCGCTGTCGAAGACATCAAAATCCGTGTCATCTCCCGTCGAATTGTCGTCGCTGTCAGTTGTGGCGGGCTCGCCCGGATCGACACAGGCTACTCCACCCGACCCTGATAATAGCAGCTGACCATCAGCGGCGCTAAGTCGCTCCGTCGGTGTATCTCACCCAACCTCCGAGTCGCTGTCCGACGAAGCTGTTGGGGTACTCGCTGAAATCTTTGCTGGAATCCAGTCCCCCTCTGGCTTTGCCAGGCCCTCGACTATAAGATCAGATGCTGCCATTCTACAAAACTGCTCATCGATGAGAGCCGTGTGGCTAGGCCACACCCGACTAGTAGCAGGGACGAGGCCCTTGTAACCTTTACGCCTTCGGTGAACCCCACAAAGACACCCTCCTCAGCACGATCACCAAGCTTCTGACGTAACTGAATCGGCACATGAGCCAGCACCATGGCTCCGAAGATCTTCAAATTGCTTATGTCAGGCTTTCTCCCATAGAAGCGCTGATGTGGCGTCTCTCCAGTGGCATTGCTGACGCTTCGATTCTGCAGGTAGCAAGCGAATAGCACCGCATCGGCCCAGTAGCGCTTTGACAGGTTAGAGTCCAACAGCATACACCATGCATACTCCATGTTACAAATTCGGGGGGTTAGTGGCCATATTTTTTCCCAGCTTGCGAGCAGGGCCCATCTGCGTTTTCGGTCCACGTAGGATGACTCTGTAGTTCCCTTGTGTCGTCCAGGCTAACTGACCAGGGTCAGTTAGCTCCCTTCCTCCCCTTTGTTTACCCTTTTCCCAGATGAACCAGCCCGGGTCAATTCGTCCCGGCCGCCATCTTGGTTTTGAACTCACACTCGATTCACCACCATGGACCCAACGTCACCAATCTGTTTTTTTGTTTCTTTCGTTTTCAACAAAATAAAAGTGAGTTTTTCGGTTATTTTTATACTTTGGAATCTTTTCTGGTCCGGGGTCAAACCCCGGCCAAATTCAGCACTCCAGTAGGGTTCGGTTCTTCCTCTCCGCAACCCCATTCTGTTGCGGAGTGTGCCGGACAGTAAACTGTCTCTGTATGCCCTTCTCCAGTAGAAACTCGCTGTTCTCCGATGATATAAACTCCCTGCCGTTGTCGCTACGAAAACACTTGACTCGACAACCCATTTGCATCTCCATTGCTGCCACAAAGTGCTTTAATGCTTGGGCAACGTCACTTCTTCTTGCACAGGTAGACAAAAGTGAAGCATGAGAAGTCATCGATGAACTTCAAGATGTAGACTTCCGCCGGCGCTAGGCACTTGGAGAGGCCCGCACACATCGGTGTGCACGAGGTCAAGAATTATTTCCAGCGAAGTTTCCCTTGCGGTGTCATCTTCTTAGACGATGCCACATGCAATTGTAGGCCCTCAACGAAATGCAACCTCGCCATGTCCTTGATGGCATTGATGTCTCGATGGCCGAGACGACGGTGCCAAGTTTTCAAGTCCACCAAGCTCTGAGCCACAAGGGCTGATTCCACTTTTGCGATTGGCTCCACCTTGTACAGCCCATCCCCACAACGGGCAGCCTCCAGCAGGACCACCACACGCTTCCGGTCATCGACGGTGGTAATGGTGGCCTTGTCCCGTACGAAGTGGACGTCGTAGCCGCTGTCAACCGCCTTGCCCACTGATATAAGGCTCTCGTGGAAGGCTGGAGTGTATAGGCAGTCCAGCAGCAACAGCTCTTGAATTTCTCCCGGCGAGAGACTGCAGTGAAGTACCGATCCAACTCCCCGAATGGCCGCTGGCCGACTGTCGGCTATGGTCACGCTGCCGTCACGCTTCACAAAGTCGTCAGCGAACAGGCTTCGGTCGTTCACGAAGTGGCTGCTCACTCTGTAGTCGAGGAGCCAGTTTCCCCGCGTCTTGTCTGCCCTGCAGAAGTCCGACGTCCTGCTGGCGTAGGCCTGGCGTCAAAACGAGAATTGGATAGCACCGCTGGTTTGCACTCTGGCGCTGACCTCCGGCGTTGTCAAGGGGCCACTTGTAGTAGCAGACTTGTCCAATCTGGGCTTCCTACACCTGGCCGACAAGTGTCCCACGGCACCGCAGTTATAACATCTGCGGGTTTCCTTGCGCTTGATGGAGGGCTTATCGGTTACTGCGGCAGCATTTAGCAAAACTGTCGTCCCTGACTTGCCACTTCCAGCCATCCTGATGTCCAAGGACTTTGTCGCACACGTAGGCGACAGACAGCAATGCCTTCGGCAAGGCGTTAATTCCATCGACCCACGCACCCCAGGAGTCAGGCAGCGATGCAAGAAGCTGACAGACAAAAACGACGTCATCCAGCACGAGACCGCCTGCTAACAGCTTCCTGCGCATTTCCTTCATGCGGTCATGGTGCTCACTAATTGAACCGCTGGTCCACCGAACCAGAAACATCCGACAAAGTGTCTGGACTCGTGAAAGACGCTGACCCGCATTGTAATTGTCCTTGAGGTGTTCCCATATGACCTTGGCGTTGGTCCAAAATTACAATTTCTGGAGGCGTGGGGTGGAATCCATAACCCGAATTTATTGATGAACAATATAATCAACACTTACATTTATCAATTGAAAAATGTCCTTACCATTGTTTTACAAGAAATAAAACGTCCTCTCCATTGTCTGGGCAGAACAGAGCAAGAACATCCACACACCTGCATGGCCGACAATCAAGTGAAAATGAAAAGGGGTGTGGTTCCCAAAAAAAATTCTTAACACCGGCGCCACACTGGCCAGTTCAACCTACATTTGGAGTAAGTGCAGCTATCCTGCTGGCTGAAAAGGGCTTCGTGAGCAAGTCTGCAAAATTGTACTTGGTCCACCCAAAGTGAATTTTAAATAACCCCATTCTAAAGTGGTCCCTGATAAACCGGAGTTTCATCACGAAGTATTTGGTCGTGTTGTTCTCGACCTCGTTCCTTATCGTGTGAATCGCCGACTCGTTGTGAGGAACAAGGTTGGTTACTGGATGCCGTCAGACAAAAAGGGATGCGCCTCCACCAGGAATTTAAACAGCCAAAGAAGCTCCTTCATCAAATCAGCCACGGCCATAATTTCGGCCTCCATGGTTGATTGAGCAATTATGGTCTGACGCGAAGACCTCCAGCACATCGGGGATTGGCCAATCATTACCAATATCCCCGAGACCGAGCGACTTGTATCCTCGTCGGACCCCCAGGATGCGTCAGTGAACGCCCGGACCCTGACATGTCTATTAAAGAGAACAAGACCTATGTTTTTGGTCTGTCTTAAATAATTGACCAAGTTCTCTACCTGATGCCAGGCTTGTAAAGACGGCAAACTACTGTACTTTGCTAAAGTATTAACCGCGACCATAATATCCGGTCGGGTTATCCTGGCAATGTAATGCAATGAGTCTATTACGCTCCGATATTTATACGGAATTGCCTCTTCCTCGTTACTCATGAATTCACTAGAGAAAACTGTTCCCACTTGAAGAGGCTCTTTCACATGTCTCGTAGGGATCATATCTAGTTTGTGGCTGAGGGCGTCAATGTACGGCGCCTGGTCCATGATGATGTTGCCGTTATCGTCTTTTCGAAATTGTATCCCCAGGAAAGTCGTCACCGGTCCTAGATTTTTAAGATCTTAGAGCAGGGACAGTTTAGCGATGACTTCGTCAACCGCTGTCATCCCTTCCCAGGACCAACAATTCGTCTACGTACAGCATGAACAGGGCATCCCACCGTAGTCGATAAACGCATTCGGCACTATCGAATGGTATGAAGTCCTGCCGTTGTAGCTCCTCATGCAAGGTTCCCCACCAGCATAGACCTGCTTAATGTAAGCCATAAAAGGACTTATTCAGTCGCCAGACACATCTGTCGGTTCGGGTTGCCCCTGGTGGAGGTTCCATCAGGGTAGGTTGGTCAAGTGTGCCACAGAGAAAGGCACACTTAACATCGAGGTGGCAATGTAGCCAACCACCAAACAAAACAAGGAAAAAGACCACCCTGACGAGCATGAAGTAAATCACGGGACTGTACACGACCGTGAAGTCCAACCCCCTTCGTTGCTGAAACCCCTTCGCAACTAGACGGGCCCTTATTCGGACAACGATGCCCTTCGAGTCACGCTTACGGGTAAACACCCACCTACAGCCAAGGACCATTGTCCCTCCTGAGGCGGTACGGACTCGTAGACTTTGCGCTTTTTGAGGACCTGCAACTCGTCCTCCATAGCTTCCAGCCATTCATCGGAATCCGGGGCCGACATTGCGTCACTAAATGTCGTTGAATCAGAATCCACGACATTCACCTCAGTCTTACTTCAAGTACCTGAGGATACAGGAACCAGCTCATCCGGAGCTTTGGACTCCTTGTCCCGATCCTCAGTCCCCTCGTCTGTCGGGTCAATTTTTAACTCTCCCTGAAAAGTTATTTAGTGGGGAGAAGTCAAAGTCGTAGTCATATTCGACCTTGTTGTCCCAGCAATACGTGCTGATCTCATTTGTGGAACAAAACCGTTTTCCACCATAATGGTAGTAAACATCATCATGCCGCCCCATCTGTCTGTTTGATTTTCCTAAGCCATATCGATGACTACAGTCGGGCGACTCGTGGTCGCCTCGGCAACTTCACCAAGGAGGCGAACTTCCTGCCGGGTTTTGGTAAGGACATCTGTCCTGTGGATCGATCGTCGGGCCCGGCCCCTATGATTGCCTCATCATCAACCCGTACTTCACTAGACTCGAAGATGAGGTCCAGTTCCGGGTTGTAGAAGCGATATCCCCTCATCGTCCCCCACTAACGAAAGTGTCACTGAGTATCCCCTTCCGTTGAGCTTGAGGGATAAAGCCATACACCTTGCTTTCCACGTGTCGGAAATGGGCAAGGTTGGGCATATACCCCTTTAGCTGCTCGTAAGGGTACCTCATGTCCAGTAATCGTTCGGGCAGTCTATTCTTCAGGTAGGTAGGTGAAGGTGAGGAGGAATTGTTGGCCAAACCGGAGTCTCATAACATGACCCTGATAGCTTGAACGGCAGTTTGATTATACTGTTCAGCTACCCCATTCATATGTGGAGAGTAGACATTCGTGCGCAAATGTCTAATCCACCTCTCTACATAGAATTTTTCAAACGGTTTGGAGCAGAATTCTCCCCCATTGTCTGTCCTAATGGCCTTCACCTTATGGCCAGTCTGTCTCTCCATTACCGCGATGTAATTGGGAATTCTGTCCATGAACTGGTCCTTACGTTGCAGGGGATACACTTTGCTACTATGCGAGCAATCGTCGATCAGTGCCAGATAGTACCGACAGCCTGTACCCGAAGGGAAAGCAATCGGCCCCCATACATCCGCATGGATCAGTTCGTGATGCCTTAGAATAGATCTCGTCTACTTCCTTGTGGGTTGGTCGACACATTTTACATCCGAAACACGTCTCCCAGTTCTGTGGTTTTCCTGACAACTTTGGCAGACCACGGAAATATGGAGACTTGGACATTTGCAGGATCGTGTCCTGACTGATGTGACCAAGTCTCAAATGCCACGATCTTAATTCAGAAAAAGTGGCCAACCCACCTGTGGCCGATACCGACGTTGGCTGCAACAATTTCTTGCCCAAGTTGGGTCGAGGCACCCCTGTCACATGATACAGATGTCGAAATCTAAAATTTGGACTCCCTTACGATCGAAAACGCGAATGTTGTTCTCCTTCCTGACGGACCATAAGCCACAACTCGGATGGCGGTGATACGCTTTTGGCCGTTCACCATGAAAGAAAACACGACAGTACCCTTTCCGACAATGCGGATAGTTCAAGAATAAGAGTACATGTTGATGGGGGTTGTTTACTAATTCTCCAAAAACCAGCGGCGATCATGACATATGCTCACGCACTAGGATGTCGAACCTGGCCCATTCCCCGGGAATGTTGACGTTGTCGGTGGTTCCCCGGACTTGCCCCAGAGGTTCCTCCTTTCTTCCCCTTCCGTTTCTTCTTGGCTCCTTTGGCCTTTTGTCCCTGCTGTTGGTCTGCAGGGACTGCCTGCATGGGCACATAAGGGGTAGTTTTGGGTATTGACCCCTGTGCCCCCGAACCAAGGTTGAGCAGACATGTCGCTTTTAGACGACCTGTTTTCCCACATCGAAAACCGGTCTTTGTGCCAGTCGGTAGCGCCTGTCCCGGCGCTGGAGGCGCACCACGGAAGGAAGCAAGGATGTCACCCCTGGCCCTCCCCTTTAAACCGGCTGCACCCACCCCCCGGGTACACCTTATGCTGTTGGCCTCAGCAATCAGGGCTGCCTTTACCTTGGCAGGGACGAAATCCGCGTCAGGTCAAGTGTGAAGGAGATTGAATTTTAAATCAAAGCTTGGAGGAAGGCCCATTAACATTTGGAAAGCCAAGTCCATGTAATCAACCCGGCGACCCGCTTCTTCCAGTTGGAGTGCTACACGTTCCACCCGTGCAATGTAACTCTCGATGGACTCGAGATGTGTTCCATCCTCAAGGATTGGAACTGGCATCTCAACTGCCAGATCCTCTCTCGGGTAGTTGGCTCATACGTTCTTTGTATGTGTGCCAACACATCCCTGCACTGGGTTCCAGTGAACCCCTAGAAGAGCATCTTACGAATCCGAGGGTGAACAGAAAAGAAAATGATTAAGTAAACCTTTTGGCACCTATCATTGAACTTATCCAGATCGGCCTGAGTGGCGTTCGACTCGGGATCCCTGCGGTCCTTACCCACGAACGACCTCCAGTTCTTTCCTCCATGTCGCATAATTGGATTCTGTTAAAAGAGAAATTCTCGGAAACTGATAGGTGGAGGAGAGCAGGATGTCGAATACATCAGCCATTTTTACCAAAAAAAATGGGTGGTTAAATTTAGAATTTTTCAAGACACGCGATGAGTACGGTTGTCGAAAACCGCATGTGCCCGATACCTCGCGACAATAACTCCGGTTTCTCAAGGGCTACCGCGAACGGTGTTGTTAGCTAAACAAATCCCGGGGGAAAAACCTGACCTTCCGGCCAGAAGGACCGTCGCGCAAACTCAGTACCTTTGCTTGTCTACCCACAAACAACCCTTGGCTATAGCCATGTCAGCAATCTCAGTTCGGATATCCTGGCTGGTTCTCCTGCCGATCATTCCCATCGCCTTCTGGTCCCACCTTGTCCAGTCCGCGGCATCCTTTTCCAGCTTCGGCTGAATGACAACCTCCCAAACATCCTTCCCCATCAGAAGAAACTTGATGGAGGAGGATCAGGCTTTGTAGTTGTCGTTGGTCAGAACCAGACCGTCATCACTTTGCTGGACGTCATCTTAAAGGCAGTTCACAGTGTGTAAATTAAAGTTGACTAATTTGACACTCACAAGTTGGTGACCCAAGCACTGGGACTCTTTCCCAAGCTGCAAACAATTCAGCCAATTATGTCCAATTGCCAAAATTGATTGAAGTAGCACCACAATGTAGAGTAGACTGGCCGCTTAACCAATGTTAGAATCACAATATACTGCTTGTTTATTATTCCTTGTGGAATAAACTTGGTTAATTAAAGGGAATGAACAAAGGCTTAATGATAAAAAAGGATTAAACTTAATTGTCAAACTGCATGGAGACAAAATGTGACCAACCGGGTCAACAGCTCAAGGTAGACTAAACTAAAAGATTGGGTAAGAATGCAGTACCCCTGGTGGAAAGAATGTGCAACCAAGGACAGCTACGCACGGAGATGGGCGCCAAAACGCAAGATACCCTTTGTATCCTTAACACTTATATAGTTTTTCAAAATTAATATAATAAATATTACTCATAACTGGGAAAATAAATGTCAATTTATTTATTTAATTGGGGTGTTTTTTCAATATCCTAATTAAATTAAGCACAAAAAATTATGTCAGGAAAAAATTAGTCTGTGCAACAAAAATATATGTATGAACTTCTCAACCAGTATATATGTTTCAGTTTGTAGATGCTAATAAACTTAAAGTATGTCAGAAAACCAGGATGTTTTGCTTGACCTGACATAATTATCAGGTAAAAAACGAGCTTCTAAATTGGACAAATTTGCATGCTTTCTAGATAACATTAAACTTTTAAAAAAATTCAAGTTTTGGAGCAAGGCAGAATGTTTTTAAAAGTGCATATAAAGCCACAGACTTCAGACTAAAATTCATCAGTTGCAAGGATGGAATCATTAACCAGAACATCAACACTCAAAAAGTGTGTTGTATTTACATTTTCTCATTTGCCTTGTGTGGAGCCAAGGGCTCACACAAATAACAAAAAACAAATTAAAGAAATAGGTATAAAATTGAAAGCGTTTTTAGAAGTGCAATCAGCCGATATGAAAGGAGATCTCTTCATAGATACATCTGTGCACACAGATATGTGGTAAGTTTCTTTTTATGCTTTTTATTTTTGTGTTTAATTTTTGTATTTTTAGTTTTTGTATTTATTTATTGATATTTTTTATTTTTGTATTTTTATAGTTGTATTTTTTTGTATTTTTAGTTCTTTTATTTATATATATTTTTAATTTTTTTATTTGTATTTTTATTGTTTTTTACTTTTTATTTTTGTTTGTATTTTTAGTTATTTTAGTTTTTATATTTTTAATTTTTTGTTTAGCTGGTTTTTTTTTACAAAAAGAAAGAGGAAACGTCTACCTGTCAAAATTAAGGAACCAGTAAAAAAAATTAAAACCGAAATCGAAAAATGGTAAGTATTTTCTATTTTTGTTATTTAAGTTTTTTATAAGAAAAATAGTCTTATTTTTCAGAAATATTATTTTTTTATGTTTTATTTGTTTTATTTTTTGTTTTTATTATTTGATGTATATTTTCATATATTTTTTTCATATTTTTTATTGTTTTTAATAAATAGTGTTTTGTTGTTGTTTTGTTTTCATGTATTTTTAGTTAGATTTTATACTTTTATTTTTAGTTTTTATATTTTTATTTTTGTATTTTCAATTTAGTATTTTTTGATTTTTATATATTTTTAGTTTTATTTTTTTTATTTTTATGATGTCATAGTCATATGATAAGTGTAAAGTTTAAAGTGAGCCAGAAATGGCTTCTATTATACTACTCCCATCTCCCCAACTTCAGTAGTTGTGAAATTACTGGAACATTATTTATTCGAGGTCATGTATCATCTTAATCATAAAAGGTTAATAGTTGACAATCAGCATGGATTCAGATATGGACATCTTGTGATATGCAGCTGGCTTTGTTTATTCGTGATATTCAAAGTTCATTAAACATTGGTAAAGAGGTTGATAGCATTCTTTTGGATTTTGAGAAGACATTTGACAGTCGCTCACCAACGTTTGTTACTAAAACTTAAATCATATGGAATCAATCACCTTACCATTTAATGGATATCCACACTTCTAACAGGAAGGAAGCAGAGGGTCGTAATTAACAGAGCGGAATCAAGCTGGACAGATGTAACCCCTGGTGTACCTCAAGGTAGTGTCCTCGGCCCTTTACTTTTCCACTTATCCATACACGACCTTCCAAAGTCATTGTCTAGTAATTCAAAACTTTTTACAGATAATTCCAATGTATATATGATGAAGTGGATGAAGAAAACAACACCACCTAGTGGACAAAAACGCACAAAAACGTGGTCAACAACAATGGAGCAAACATAACTCTTGATCATTGCTGTTGTTATGACAAAAACATATTTAAAACAAACAAACATGTAATGTTTCTTTTATTATATCCCTAAAGGGCATTTAAATCACATTTAAACGAAATTGTCAACCCAAGCCTTTTTTTTCAAAATGTCATTTCCCATACAGGTCTCCTCTTCAGTGTCAGTCGTGTGACAATGCCATAATGGATTTTTCCTCCATTCAAAGTTATATAATGGGCATTTTCATCCATTTAGTGTGAGTATTACAATTAAGTTTTCTATGAGACAAACTATGTCTCTGGCTCGAATTACACTGGTCAACAATTTTTGAGACAAAATTTGTAGCTTTGATTTTCTTGTGATTTTCTATGTATATTAGTGCTGTGACTACAAAAATGTTTTTAAACAATATTAATTAGCTCCAGTAGTGAAAATATTGGCGAAGATTGTTTTGCTTATATATTTCTCAAAGTTCGAAACCTAAATTGACATTCTTCAGATAGAACTTTACTAGAAATTTCATAAAGAATGTTCTAAGTACCTGTATAATAGTTCTTTTTAACGATGAAGTATATATGAAACATAGTTCGTCTGCATTACACAGTTTTCTTCTTTGCCTGTCGCTTATACTGCACATCTGGGGCATCTCTCACAACAGTCCAGCAATAATCTGCTAAAATCGTAGGACACCATTTTCCCTGATACCTGTTTTCCATCGTCGATATATCCTGATGGAAATCTTCACCATGTTCATTGCTAACTGCACCACAGTTATCAGGGAAGAAGTCCAATGAGAGTGCAGGAAGTGAATCTTCAAGGACATGTTGCAGCCTAATTTCTGGTAGGCTAAGAGAAGTCTCGTCACAATTTTTTTTATAATTATCTCCTTTCTTGTTTTCCAGAAAATTCTCAACCACAAGTTTCAATGATTTCCAGGCATTATTCTCTAAACTGCGAAGGATATGATCAAAATGTCCATCTTTCATAAGTTCACGTATCTGTGGACCTATAAACACACCTTCGTTTATTTTGGCCTCACTCATTCTTGGGAATTTTTCTTTTAGGTACTTGAGGTTATGTTATGTTAAATGGCTCAATCTCTCTAAAGATGTATGTGAATACGTATTAGTCAGAGAATATGTTCCCTAATAAAAACTCAATGGTCGGACGAAAGCTTGGAAGTGAGCTTGGGTTTTGTTCTTTCATTTTCTTAAATTTCACATTGGAATT
>JAUJYV010002111.1:0-13839 GCA_033995625.1 Ophyiulus pilosus
TTTAAAAATTTATATTGCTCGTTATGCGAATCACTCGTTATGCGAGGTGCTCGTTAAGCGAGGTTCCACTGTATTTAGGCTAACCATATGTGCTATTCCGTATTAGGTTTATGCATTGTAAATTAATGTTATATCAAATTTTGCTGGAAATATTTTCTCACAATGTGAGAAGGATCTACTTAATCACATGATGCTCTTAGCACCCCTAGACGGGTTTCGAACCCAGGTACCATTAATAATTCGAAATCAAACTAAGTAAATACAACTTATTAGAATGTCGTATCAGATCGAATTTTTGTGAATTTTTCATTAGTATAGTGTCACCCAGACTTGGGCAAATTGTATTCATGAGACGGAGTACTGTACGATTGCAGTGTAATCATAGTACAAGTAGAGTACATATGATCAGTAGTTATATAAAATGAGTAATCAAACTTGGGCAAATACGTACTCATGAACGAGTACCTGTGGAATCATACTCTATAGTGTGAGTATAGTATCGTAATCAGACTTGGGTAAATTGTACTCATGGGTATTAGTACTGATTATGAGTATGGCAGATTGCAAAAGTCTTGTTGAGGGAACTCAATTTAACACCGTAGGTTTCTTAAGTATTTTTATTAATACTCGATAATATTGGTACTGATCATTTCAGATTACGTTAATACTCAAGGACATTTGTAATCACCCATTGTGCATTTTTGCAATCGAGTGCATTGTAATCATACGTTTTGAGTACAAGTGCATTCAATTCCTTTTGTACATTTTGTATTCTATACTCTTTTTACTCAGTACTCTTTTACTCATTACTCAAATTCATTCAATGTACTCAATTACTGCCCAACACTGGTGTGGGCAATAGACAAATTCACAATAGACAAATGAAAATAATCTAACCTAACATCGATTAACGGAATTTAGGTACAAGTGTAATTTTATCATTGGAGCACGCAACATGTTTTGATAAACATGTTTGGAAAGTAAAGAAATGAAGCTATTTACTTATTGTAATTCATTTTTTCACCTGGAGTTTGCTTCAATTAATATATGCGACTGTTTAAATTCCTGACATTTACATTAAAATAATCTATATTCGCACTAGGTGTATTGGCAGGTATAAGAATCACTCAAAATTGCTTCGATTGTTGTTAACATAATTGGATTTCATGTAGAGTGAATTTGCAAACATTACATCAAGAAATAATACATCATTTAGGCAAGGTCAAGACATAAAAGAGGATATTAACCAGAAATTCTCCAGAATTCATTACATTTATGAAAATGGTCGAGAAGAAGAAGAAGAAGCTGGTGGTACCTCTTCCAAAATACGTTCATTTGGAGGAAATATTTCAACTGTATTACTGGATTTTTTTTCTACATGGCATTGATGTAACTGCAAGTCCAAACTGCTGTAAAAAACGCAAGATTTGCAAAGTGATACTCGGTATCTTTACAATAGTTTTGAAACATTGTATTATCGGAGTTTCAATACTTCATTTGGTTAATGCCAAACTGGATTTAATAGAGTTCAGTCTTTTCATATCGGTTATGCTTGTCGAAATTGAGCTGATGTTCATACAGTTGATTCTTCTCTTCAATAGTCAAAGAATGAAAAAACTCATGCAAGAGTTGGATGAAATGTGCAATATGTTGATTGGAAAAAAATCGTCTCAATTTCGAAAGTTTGTATGGGAAAAAAATGCTGCATTTGGTATCAGTTTCGTAATCCTTATGTGTATTGTAGTTTTAAATTGGTATACCGAAAATCACAAAGCCATCAATTCTATTCCAAATTGGTTATTTTCAAGTTTTTTCATCAACACTAATCTTCATGTAAATAGATATCTATTAGAAAAAACGGTGTTTTATGGGCTTTGCATAACGCTGTTTTCCCACATTTTCATAGTTCTATTTTATTTAAAAATCTCTTTTCTCGTCATTCATTGTTTCCGAATCCTTGAAAAATTCAGCTTGCATTATCCAAAGCCTAAATTGAGTATGAACAGGAAACACCCATATGTCCCTGTTTGGGACCCAACCACGACGCTTAATAAAAGCCGTCCAACCACTTTATGGATGTTCCTAAAACTGCATCAAAGGTTGTGCAGTATAATGAACTTAATCGAGACAATGTTCAAGCATTTTTTTCTTGCTTGGAGTATTTGTGAAATTACGTGCATTATATTTCTTCTCCGAGCCATGGATTTCGTCGAATCGCTGGCTGGACTTGGATCCGAAATGATTTGGCCAGTTGGATTATTTTGTTCTACATTTATAATTAAATATGTAGCAGCTTCGATTATAAATGAAAAGGTGAGTGATGGACACCTCAGACATGTAATACATTAAACGTGTATTCAAGTTAGGGCCATTTAACCATTTGACACTATCCAATGTAGTAGTATATGGTAAATAACACTGAAACTTAATGATATTAAAACCACAATATCCTTGGGTACTTATTGTGCTAAGGTAAAGATTGCTCATGTACTGTATATATATATATATATATATATATATATATATTTTTTTTGTTGCATAGCAAAATGAAGTTTGGATAAACATGTTTTCTAAACAATGAAATGGAACTTTTTGCTTCAATTGCTACTTGTAATTCATCAAGGTTTACATCGATTAATATACATCAATCGTTTTGAAAGCACTATAATTATATTAAACTAATCAATATTCTTATCGTGGCATATTGACAGGTAGACAACTTAAAATCTATTTGGTCATTCAAGTTCTTAACATAATTACAATTATACTAAAACGAGTGGAGCAAACATTATTACAAAAAAATAATCCATCATATGGACACAAGAGAATATACATAAGTGGGGATATAAACGAAAATTCTCTAGAATTCATAACATTTGTAAAATGGTTGAAAAAACGATACTAGCATCTCCTGCAAAATCAGTTTACTTGGAGGAAATATTCAAAGTATATTACTGGGTTTTTTTTGTAAATGGCATTGATATAACTGCAAGTCCAAACTGCTCTAAAAGACGCAAGATGTGTTGTGTAGTACTCGCTATCTGCACAATTATTTTCAAACATTTTTTTATCGGAATCTCATTACTTCATTTGATTAACGCCAAACTGGATTTATCTGAGTTCAGTCTTTTCATATCGGTGTTTCTTGTCGAAATTGAGCTGGTATTGATCCAGTTTGTTCTTCTCTTCAATGGACAAAGACTAAAAAAAGTCATGCACGAGTTGGATAAAATGTGCAATATTTCAATTGGAAAACATTCTCCTTTATTTCGCAAGTTTGTATGGGCAAAAAATGCCACATTTGTTGCCTATTTCGTAATTTTTGCAGGAATTCTATCTTTCAATATGTGCACCGAAAACGTCAAAATCATCCAATCTGTTCCAAATTGGTTATTATCACATTTTGTCAACAGCACTAATCTTCATATAAAAAGATCCCTTTTAGAAAAGGCAGTGTATTTTGTATTTTCGATGACGCTTCTATCCCACATTATCATCGTTGTATTTTATTTGAAAATCACTTTTCTCGTCATTGAATGTTTCAAAATCCTTAAGAAATTCAGTTTACACGACAACAGTATCATCAACAGTAAATTTGTCCCTGTGTATGACACAAACATAACGCCAAATAAAAGTCGACAAAACACCTTATGGATGTACCTAAAACTTCATCAAAAGATGTGCAGTTTGGTGAACTTAGTCGAGAAAATGTTCAAGCATTTCTTGCTTGTTTGGAGCATTGTTGAGATCACTTGCATTATATTTTTATTCCGTGCCATGGATTTATACGAGTCACTAACTGGACTTGGATCCGAGAGCATAGGTCCAGTTATATTATTTTGGTCTACGTTTATAAGTAAATACGTTGGAGCATCGATTATTAATGAAAAGGTGAGTCTTGGAACCGCGAACATTTAGATTATTTCTTATGTGATCACTATGAATACAAGCAAGCTCCAATTATTCCTCCTACTCATATTCATTATTGCTACTCAGAATTATTCAATAGTCATGTGTGAAAGGAGTGTTACAAGTCGGAATGGTTTTAAATGAAAATTCCAGCAAATCTGAATAATCATTTCAAATTGATTTAATGTTATGTATTGCATCATCAGGATCATGTTCAGAATCATCTTTACGATTTAATGTAATAACGGTGTTTGTAAACAATATTAGACAATTTGAGCATGTCAACGTCTTTATACTTACCTTAACTTTAATGGCGGGAAGGGAAGAACCACGCATGCGCAACCATTAAGTTCAGTTAGTTCATTGAGTAGTCCAATGCGTGACTCCTCCCTTCCCACCATTAAAGTTATGGTTAGTAAAGACTGGCATGCTCAAACTGTCTATTGTGCATTTATTTTTCAGAAACTTCACAAATTGTGCTTCTCAAACCGTCTGAAACCTGGTTGCACCTAGTGTTGTATTTGGTGTGGGAGTGTTGTATTAACCAAACATTTTTTTCTTAAATTTTAGGTGCTGCGCTCTTTAGAGATGATCACTGAATCTGATGAGAATTTCCCAGACGATCGACGAACCAACGACTTTAATTTGAGTTATTCATCTGTTGTAAGTGAGACCAAATATTTTGCAACAGATGTTCTGATATTCTGAGTATGAATATTAAATTTTGCTTTTATTTTTTGTTAGGCTGAAATCAAATGTCAACTGTACGTGCAATACGTAAATGTGGATCCTCCATGTCTAACTGGATGGGGACTTTATGTACTTCGAAAAGGTATCATCCTAATGGTAAGTAACATAGATCGCGAAATGATCAAATAAGTTTTATCTGTTATGTATTATCAATGTTTCTCTTCTTTAGGCTGCTGGAAATGTGTTAACGTACGTTCTGGTCCTATACAACATCAGAGCTGGAAGGCCCATCTTAAGCAACAATGGAACAGCAAATTCATGAGATGTTCCCCTAGCCAAGATTGTATCTGTATAGAAATTATATACTTCAGCATTGCTGCAATAAGTTGTATTGAGTATCGATAAAAACAAAGAAACTTTTTTTAAAGTATTTTAGACCTTCCATACTGCTTCAAAAGCACTGACCTATACCAACATATTATAACTTCAAAAATTCAATGCTTTGCATTAAATTTCAATTTCTTATAGATATATTTTCTGCCAAATTACTGAACCAAAATTTTTTATTTACCAAATCATTAGATTACGAAACTGCACAGCTATTTACTCAAATACTCATAATTAAGTATCCAACAGCATGCCTAGCACACGAAGTTTTTAGAAACTGTATGTATGAAATAGTCTGTATGAAAATTATGAATATTTAAAATATGCATTTATGATAATGTACATATAAGATATATTTTAATAAATGTCACTAAATGCATTATGTGTTACCTCTAGTATGTTACACAACAAATTAACTCAAAAAATGTGATAATATTTCCTGAAAGCAATTTCAAATAATATAAGCAATTGTCTAAAGGGTTGATGTTTAGAAGAATGCCTTTGTATTCGTTTGTATATGGTTTCTTTACCAATTTAGAATGAAAGTATATTTTATTGAATAAATACAGACATATTTTATGGCTACATTAGATATAGTATGGTTACAGAACAAAGTCCAATAAATTTCATGAATCCAATATCTGCATTTGTTTCATTTATATCGCTTATGCTTTCTATTTACCGAGTGAATTATGCATGACATCTAAGATAATTGTTTTATTACTCTAATGTTCATAATGTGTTGGAACACAAAGTTTCCGACATGGCTGAAACAATTGTTGTAATTTGTACAATATATACTTATTGTAAATATTTCAAAGGTACATCATGTGATGAAAGTTTGGGTTTTGGCGACCAAACAATCATCCACAAAAACAATTTGTTGAAACAGACCAAGGCGACGTTAGGAACATATATGCTGGATGAATTGTAAAAAGCAAAGTTGCAATCCATTGCAATCCTTAATTGGCAAATAAGATAATAAACTTAAAAACAAAGGTTTTGAAATTAAAATTAAACTAAGTTTTTACTTTATCAAAGTTTACAAAAACAAAAAGGGAGACGAACAGTTGGATCCATGTGATCAAAACGAGATCCTCAGCAAGAAGAAAGTACAAAGGGCTACAGGGATGTAAGCCCTTGCTTTCAGATGGGGGTGGTTCTTCAATACCAAGATGCCCATTGGTTAAGGCCAAAAATACAAGCAGTGCCACCCGGTGGCCAAAATGCGCAATAATACAAAAAAAAGAAGTGCCAAGTTCATACTTGTCAGGAATATATATAAGACAACAAGAAACTAGAAAATATCAATGTTCCCCTTGTTCATCCAGTATGGAATCACAATTTCCAATTTGGGCAGGAAATGTGAATTCCCACACTTAAATATTCAAATTTCCCAACACATCAGGTGTTATATCAACATGAAAGTCAATGGAATCTACCAAGGTAACACTTGAGGTAAATATATATTAATTTTGAAATGTTCATAAAGAACAACAACAATGTCCTCGTTGCTTGGGGTTTCAATAACAAATATATCCTGTCAAATTAACTTGTCGCTGTTCAACAGTGTACCTTCACCTATGTAGATAAACATATATTCACTTTAATTTCTTTGTTTCAATAAATTGGTTGCTGATGGAATTAACAAACTCAATGCAAATACAATACCACACTAGCAGTTCTAAGAAGTGCTCAATCGATAATTCATAACAGAAGTTGGAATACACCTATAAGTGCATGGTAACTAATTCCACCAGGATTAGCAACCACGAGTTGCATACAATAAAGCCTCAAAACCCAACCCACATAAGCTGCACAAAAAACAAATTAATATAATGGAATCAATGTAAACATATCAAAGTATATTAGGACCAACTTTGTTGTGCAATTATGCATTGACCCAGCAAACCAGCGTCCAGTTCTGTTCATACGCTTAGTTATTCAGTTTAAAATTGAAACGTTAGCAGAAATTGCTGTCTGGTAAAATCATGGCAATCGAGGAGTCTGACAACCTCGAATCCGATGCATTTCGTCAATCGGAATGTTTTAAAACCTTTAGACCAGTATTTACTGTTTTATTTTTGTGCGGCATTGACATCACCGGATGTGGACGGTTGCGATATTTACGGCTTGCTTACATCACCGTGGTTCGACTAATTATTGTCATATCACAAATAAGCTGCTGCTATTACATTATCCTGCTTATTTTCTTAAAAATCAAATCATTGGGCATGGCAAGTTTCCATATAACGGCTATTTTAATAGTGTTGCAGGTGTTGTTTGTATACCTGATAGCCACGATGAAATGGAAGAAAATCAAGGAATTCTTCGTGGATTTCTGCTTGATCTGCACCGAAATTATGGGAAATGAACCAAAAGTGTTCAAAAGCAGCAAGATGATTACAAAAGGCTCTGTTCTGCTGATTGTGTTCGCCTTTTTCCTTTTTACTTGGGTAGCTTACAGGCACTCGAACACTGGACAAGTTTGGTCTACCGAATACAATGATACTTGTAATGGAAATTGTAATTTTAAGTATTTCCATGTTGCAGAAAATGCCGTCATATACACAATCGTTGTGTTTTCCACGTGTTTCCACCTGCTATTTGTCCTTTGGTATCTCAACGTGTGTTTCATCATCATGAAATGCTTTCACAGCCTCACAAAGCCTCATTTGGAAAGCAGCAAAAATCTAATCACATCTCAGAATATTGCTTATAATGAATCATTCACTTTGCTGAACATGAAAATCCTGAAATTTCATCGTAAGCTTTGCCTCCTCATCCAAACCATGGACTCCATTTTTCAAGAAACTGTTGCCATTTGGCATTTTTCTGAAATCACAGTTGTAATCTTCATCATAAGATCTATGAATTTGAATTTGTCTGACTCTGAAATCTATTTCGACTATAATCAAGCGGTGATCATTGTCATTTTTTTGCTGGTGTTTATTCTCCAGTCTTTAGCAGCATCATACATCAACTTTCAGGTAAGAAAATATAATTGTTTCAATATAGTTTTAAATTCACTTTTATTCAATCAGGTGCACCACAGTTTGCATAAAATGTCACCTTAGGAAAATATTAAAATAAAATTTAAAAAGCTCTGTTTTGTTTTCGGTACATCGTCTACAATAAATTGCATACTAGATACTTTATATTCTTAGATTTTGTACTCGTTGAAGATCATCACTAACGTGGAAGAAGATACAATCAAAGAATTTTGGTCAATGGACCATCGCTTGGCATTTATGTCTACGGTACACAGTTTATAAGTTTTATTATTTTTGACCAGACTTCGAATAACATTGCATACGAGATTGTTTAATTAAGTAGTTTTCTATTATCTCGGATGTAAATACGAGAGCATGTCAAAATTCCAAAGTGACAATCTTCATTATTTAATTATTACATCCATTAACAAGTAATATACCATGTAATGTTTAGACAGAAACCAAATCTCAACTGTACTCTTCCTACGTGACAGTGGATCCACCGGGATTAACTGGATGGGGAATTTATGTCATCAGGAAGAGTTTCATTTTGGGTGTAAGTAATTACAATGTATATTTGAAATGAGTTTCATATGACTTTCGTATACATGCATCCCCAAGTGAAAATTCCCATGTATGAGACCCCATACAATGGTTTTATTGGACCTTAACTCTACAACCATCTGGTGTAAATAAAAAAAAAACACGATGACACTCAGCAGGGAACGATCCCTTCGAGTTCCCAGTCTAATAACCAACCCTGTTACCTATCGATGATTCATTAGGGAGTTAGCATTGGAAGAGGTATAGATGGGCAGTGATTTGTGTCGCAATAATATGTTAATTGGTCACGATTTTGGACAAGTTTGTGATATGCCTAAATTTGTCGAGGCACACTAATGCCTAAAATTGTCGTGGCACACTAAATAGTGCCTCTTTAAGTCCCATAGAACTATGTCTTACTATTAATGGGATTTCTTTAAGTCTCATTGACTTTCTCAATTGGTCTTTTATCAATCTCATTAATGCCTCATATATTTTTCTTAAGGGACTGTTTGGGAATTTTTACTTGGATATGGGCGCGATAGTACAATAAAGTACAGTGGATTAGTGGATTTAAAACAAAAACTGCATTCTTTAAGACTTGAAAATATATTTCCTTAACGGTATTAAAAGCACTTTTGAAGCCAGATTTTCGTAATTTGGGGATAAGTAGGCGTAGAACTTAACTAAACAGGTGGGAAAACAAAATACATGAACATAGAAAGTCATCTTAAGTTAGGTCTCAGAATAGGTCTCAAGTTAAGAAAAAATCTAGATGAATATGTTTTTTATATTCGGTTTTTACATTTTAGGCAGCTGCAAATATCCTGACTTATGTGTTGGTTCTTTATGGTATTCAGGAGCGTTCTTCTCTGCCATCTGACGACAATGCTATGAAACTACACTGATAGCACTTTATTGTAGTTTGTAAATTGCTTAGAAATGCATGCCTGTCAAAATGCATATATAGCAGCACCTTTTCATAATGGAATTTCGGTTTCGTTTTGACGTCTTTGTTTTTGGTATTGGGGGGCAAGTTCTTCACCATCATAAAACCGGCCGGAGCAGGGCGTTTCGCATGTAACGTTGGCCATGCAAATTGACATTGATCGCAAATCTTACTTCTCTATACTTATTAAGATTTTTTCAAAGTAACATCAGGAGTTACATCAACATGAATGCCAACGAACGTCAATGCTTATATATTAATTTAACCAATGTGTTTAACCAATATGGGTTTCCATAACGAATGCATCAAGCAAAATTAACCTGTCGTTGTTCAACAATGCAGCTTCACCCATACAGTATGTATAAGACAAGTATACAGTGGAACTTCGCATAACGAATATAATTCGTGCCGGAGTCTTACTCGTAACGCGAAACACAGACTGATGTACCAATGACACGAAAAGTTCCATCCCACAATTCGGGGATTCCTCTATCCACGTCACTCGTTATGCGAAACATCGCTCGTTAAGCGAGTCATTTTTTTACAATTCGTATTGCTCGTTATGCGAGGTTCCACTGTATATATATATTTAATAAGTTGGTTATGATGGAATTAACAAACCAATAACACATTAACAATAACACATTAACAGCTCCAAAATGTGCTCAATCGATATATCTTATAATAGAAACGACAACTAATGTCTGTAGGATTAACATGAAGTGCAATACAATAACACCTCAAACGACGGTCCACATAAGTTATACAAAAATAATTATTAATATAATGGAAACAAAGTAAACACATCAAACTATAGAATCGACTTTGATGTCAAATAATGCATTAGCCCGTCAAATCCAGCGTAATGTTGGATGTACATTTCTTGGCTATTGTGCATATACGTAATTATTACTGAATACTTGTACTGAATCGCTAGCAGGAATTAATGCCTGGAAAGACCATGTCAATCCAGAAGTCAGGCAACCACGAATCCAGTGTTTTTGGTCAATCTGAATGTTTTAAAGCCTTCAGACCAGTCTTTATTATTTTGTTCTTGTGTGGCATTGACATCACTGGATGTGAAGGTTTTCGATATTTACGGCTTGCTTACACTTCCGTGATCCGACTGATTATAGTTATATCACAAATAAGTTGCTGCGTTTACATGATCCTGACCACTTTCCTGAACGTCAAATCTCTGGGCATGACATGTTTTCACCTTACGGCTGTTTTAATAGTATTGCAGGTGTTGCTTGTGTATCTGATAGTCACGTTAAAATGGAAGAAAATCAAGATATTCTTTGTGGATTTCTGCATGATCAGCAGCGAAATCATGGGAAATGATGCAATGGTGTTCAAAAGCATCAAGAGGATGACACAAGGCTCGGTTATTCTGATCGTGTTTAGCTTTTTCCCTTTCACCTTGGTAGCTTACAGGCACTCCCACCATCACGTTTGGTCAAGCGACAAAATTGAGACTAGCAATATCAGCCACAATCTTACGTATTTCGACGATGCAAAATATGTCGTCACGTACACTATCGTTGTATTTTCCAAATGCATCCATCTGATATTTGTGCTTTGGTATCTCAACGTGTGTTTCATCATCGTGAAATGTTTTCACTGCCTCTCAAGGCTTCATCTGGAAAGCAGCAAAGATCTAATCTCATCTCAGAATATTGCTTATAATGAATCATTCAAATTACTGAACAAGAAAATCCTGAAATTTCATCGTAAGCTTTGCCTCCTGATCCAGACCATGGACTCCATTTTTCAAGAAATGGTTGCCATTTGGCATTTTTCTGAAATCATAGTTGTAATCTTCATCATAAGATCTATGAATCTGAATTTGCCTAACTCTGGAAACCATTTCGACATTAATCAAGTGGTGTCCATTGTCATTTTTTTGCTGGTGTTTATTCTCCAGGCTTTTGCAGCATCATACATCAACAATCAGGTAAGCAAATAAAATTGTTTCAATATAGTTTTAAATTCGATTTAATTCAAGCAGGTGCCCCACAGTTTGCATAAAATCTCACGATAGAGAAATATTAAAATAAAATTTAAAAATGCTTTGTTTTATTTTTGGTACATTGTCTGCAATAATTTGCATACATACTGTATACTTTATATTCTCAGGTTTTGGACTCGTTGAAGATCATCACTAACGTGGATGAAGATGCAATCAAAGAATTTTGGTCAATGGACCATCGCTTGGCATTTATGTCTATGGTACACAGTTTTATTACAGTTTTATTATTTTTGAGCTGACTTGGAATAACATTACATATGAGATTGCTTAACTGAGTAGTTTTCTATGAGAGTATGTTAAAATTCCAAAGTGACAATCTTCATTATTTAATTATTACATCCATTAACAAGTAATATACTATGTAATATTTATAGACAGAAACCAAATCTCAACTGTACTCTTCCTATGTCACAGTGGATCCACCGGGATTAACTGGATGGGGACTTTATGTCATCAGGAAGAACTTCATTTTGGGTGTAAGTAATTATATTTCAAATACGCCTCATATATGACTTTTGTACATGCGTGTGTGCGATATAGTACAATAAAGTACAGTGAATTAAAAACAAAAATTGCATTCTTTATAAGACTTGAAGAAAATGATTTTCTTAAACTGTTTTAAAAGCACAATTGATGCCAGATTTTCGTTTATATTTTCGTAATTTGTTGATAAGTAGGCGCAGAATTTTACTAAAACAGGCGGGAAAACAAAAATTTAAACATAGAAAGTTGAGAAATAATCTAGATGAATGTTTTCATATTCGCTTTTTATATTTTAGGCAGCTGCAAATATCCTGACTTATGTGTTGGTTCTTTATGGTATTCAGGACCGTTCTTCTCTCCCAACAGACTGCACAGCTATGAAACTACACTGATAGCCCTTTATTTCAGTTTGTTAATTGCTTAGAAATGTATGCTTGTAAAAACGTATTGCATCCATATAACGTATAAAGTATCACCTCTCCATAATGGCATTTTGGTTTCGTTTTGAGGTTCTTAATTATTCTTGGCATTGGGGTCAAGTTCTGCACCGGCATGAAACCGGCCGTTGAACGTTCACCGGCTCAGGGGTCATTAAAAAAGAACGTCCTCAAGAGGTGGTGGAGGGAGGTCTCAGGTCTGCTGGCATATGGACACCATGTGAACGGAGGGGAGAAGGGAGGGGCAAGACGTCCACTAATGATACAATTTTTTAGTTTTTGGTTTTTCTTTTTAATCAAGTATTAATGATCAGTGAAAGGGGAAACGGACACCAGAAGACCTGTGTCCCCAACCCCAAATGTATACTTGAAATTTTTAAAACCTCGGGAAAGTCGGGAATTATGCCTAAATTTACGCTAAACACCAATTTTAAGCTAATCAGAAAAATCTGGAAAAATGTCGTGGAATTAATTAGCATTTTCAATGATGCGGACTATAAAAAATTGCTTAAAAATTAAGGTGCGTCTTATAGTCCGCGTAAAATACGGTATACATTTGAATAGGGAAATAGAGCTCCATTTTATTCAACTACTTTCTAGCATTACACTGTTAACAAGGAAATTTCGTCCCAAGGAGTACACAAAGAAATTCATTACTAAGAGCAAACACTGTTTTTGTTTTAGGAAAATAATACTTTTGTTGACGTAACGTGAAAGTTTTCACCCAATTGCTATACATTATTTAAAAATGCTAATATTACATAAGTTGAAGAATGGAAGAGCTTACTTTTCTATTTAGTAAAAATATAAATAAGCATATGACCAACCGCATTTATCGAAAAGATTGTCGCAATTTTTAGATGTACCTTATCCAGCTCTGACCATATCAGCACTCAGCTACTTAAAGAAGTAATTTTCTAAATTTTATGAAAAAATGTAGTAAGAAATTTTACCGAATCTTTAAAAGACAAATTGAATGTAAAATTTATATCACGTGATTAGTTTTTCATTCGTTTCAACTTTTTTAGTTTTTAAAATTCAAAACTACATATTAACTATAACTTAGAATCGGTAGCAAATATATGTCGCAGAATTTTCATTCTACAAATAATATTATCAAAACTAAGCTCATTTACATAGATAGCTATTATTATATTCAATTTGCAAATCCCATATAGCGCTACATAATATATAATACATTATTTCAGAAATGAGAAACGCTTTATCAACTATGTAGAATAGCATTCAGTTGCATAGAAGCAATTTTTGTAACTTTTCTTGCCAAAGTTAGTATGAAGTTTTAATGGAATTCATTGTGTACATAGCACGTTACTAATGTTGGACACTTTTCAACTTTTTACTATGCATGTAAACTTAAAACGTGGTTTATTTACCGTCATTAAAAGGTCTGCAGCC
>JAUJYV010002112.1:0-13838 GCA_033995625.1 Ophyiulus pilosus
ATAGTCTATGCTTTTGGTGAACTTTCTTTCAATTTCGTCTACTCTGCTTTTGCTTGAGTTGCGTCACTGTAATTTAAACAATTTTGATAAAATTACGAATGATAGTAGAGCGTAAAAACGAAAGCCAGACACGTCAGAGATACGGCTTTCTGCTTATTCCTATATTGCGATACATGTTTAGGATGAGCAAGAGACGTTAAATTAATGAAGGAACTGTTTTGTGCACATGTACCATATACGTACATTCGATGTATTAACAGAACGTTAACTGAACCTTGCAGTATGATTAGTCGTGACTTAATATAGTGTGTGAAGGATACATGAAGAAAATTTCATTTTTTATCATGTGTTTAAGTTGTTGTGACCAGGGCGACTGAAACCAATGTTCCCACACACATTTTCAGAAGATACTTTTAAAAGATAAGTCTGTAGAATTAAATTGTTGCCTTACTTTTATTCGAAATGCATTTACAGTTTGCAGCACAATAGGCAATTATATAAATTGTATTGTATTTCATTACATTAAATACTTAAGCTAGACTATACCGTACATAAATTAAATAAACGACTTAAATATTAAAAGTAAATAATTTTAAATAAAATGGTATGGTGGTAAACTTTAATTTTATATTCTAGAAAATATTTATTAGGAGGCTTATTTGATAATTCCACACAGACTTAATCTTATCCAGTTTTGACATATTTTGGTCATTTCATGCACTTTGTATACTATTCCTCCTTTGGGATTGACTTTTTTTCCCTATCTTGAATTTGGTGGTGCGTGCAATAGGATTCAAAATGAGAATTGATCCTTGCAGTCTTTGAAAATCTAGTTCAGTGACCTGTTAGTTACTGTTCTTAAAGATCAGCAAGGGGCTCACCCACCTGCTCTGATTACTAATTTGCACTGAAAAACGTGACATGTTTCTGCATTACCGTTTCTTGGTGTGTTGGTTGACACTTGAGGTGCCCCCTCAGAGGTACTCCCACCATTAAAATCAGTTGGTTTTTTTTTCACTTAAGCCCCTTGTATTCATTCTTTTCTTGAATTGACCTGCTTTTGTTGCACAGCAAGTTCTTTCAGTGGTTCTTGCCATTGAACAAACGAACATCTCCATAGGTGGCGCTTCTGCCATTCGTTTTATTCCTGGTTTATTCTTTTTTTTTTGTTATTTTCCCATTAATTATCATTGTGGCGTGCGCTGCATCCCCCATTCTTTCATGTTTTAATTAAATCCATCGCAGCCAAAGGCTTGTTTTCTTAGGGCGCCAACAGGTAATTGAGGTTCTGGAAGGGAACTATGTTATCTTTTCGTTCTTTTCTGTGTCAGGAGGGTCGAGGAGGCTAGAATATTGACTTAGGCCTAGTTTATTGTAACCACGCGTGATATATAGAGTTGTAAATGAAATAAAACCTCGCCGCATCGTCCTTCCAGGGAATACATTAACGAATGGCATACCGAAACTCGACATTTATTAGCGCCATAAGCTCCGTGCCCAACTCGAGCAGGAAAATTGTTCAGAAATCTGGGTTTTTCTACTTGGACTCTTGATATTGTGCCTCGATACATCTTCAGTTTTGCTTGCATTTGTTTCTGAACATCGAAATATGGTGGATAAGAATTTCCGTTTTCGAAGAGCATCCGTAAGTCGTTGTGACTCCATCGGGGCGCAAGATTACATTTATTATCGCGCTAGAACACGGTAAGCATTCTACTACTTTTCGATTGATCCAAGAAGAATGGTAACGTTTGATCTTATATTGCCAGCTCATGCATTGCAAATTTGATTTTGACAGTCGTATTGCTACTTTGCTACATTTAAAGTTGAATTTCATCAAACGGCTTTGTGTAGTTTGCCCTGACAGCTTGTTGAAAATCAAATTTTTAGTAAATTTCGATTAAAGCATGTTGGGGTGTGACACAACGACCTACTAGTGGTGCGAATTGATGATGATAATGGGTTTGAAACAAGTTCGATGCTATATACAATGTATATCCATGACAGCAGGAATGGAACTTTATGCATGTGAAGTGATCACGTGCCAATTTCGATTTGCACGGTCCTGTGTTGTCAACTTGGGTACTTTTTAAATGCGTTTACTGAGTATACAGGTCTGTATGCTGTAAATTGTTTCCAACAAAGATATCGATGATAGGTTTTCTCCAAAAACTCTCCAAACTTGGGCATTCACGTAACTTATAATGGAATGGTCATTATTTGATTTATGTATTTATAGTAAAACTTATGGCAGTGTCATGTTCACGTCAATTGCGTTTTAAAAGGGATCACATGCGAGAAACATGTTGCAAGATTATATACTTGTATACAATATATGCTGTACATGTTGCATAAACAGAGCAACTCATTGGTTTTCATCTGGTGTGCTGAAGCAGTTTATAGAAAGGTCGAAAATATATCTTATACTTTTTAATTGTTCATACTGCAGAACATATTAGAAGTGTTCATCATACAGTAAATTATTTCATTCAAACCCTGATCAAGAAAAAAAATTCATTTATTGTGTGCCCTGATGGATTAAAACGCATTGGTTCATTAAAGGTTCTCAAGGAGTTCAATACCGTTCATAGGTTCATTAGTTAATTTTAGAAATTTATAAAGAGCAGTAAAAATATATAAGTCAAATATTTTCTGAATGACTGATACTGTAAATGATAGTTAGCTGTTGGGTTTTGTATGTAGTTGATGGCAGCAGATGATGACATTTTTACCAGAGAATTTTAATTTATATATATGAACATTACTGGTTGTTCATTTTTCCCTCAAAGAAAAGTTTGATTCATCGGCAACATTTGATCTTTAATAAAAAAAAAATCGATTTAATCTTCGAAAAAAATTGATGGTATATCTGTAAATATATGCGTATATGGTAGTAATGCGACGTAATTTTGTGATATCTTTTACGGTGTTTGATTCATCGTAAAAGACACCGTAAAAGATATCACAAAATTACGTGATACTTGCATAACTACCATATACTACGTATATATTTACAGATATACGATAAATTTTTTTCGAAGATTAAATCGAATTTTTTTTTATTAAAGATCAAATGTTGCAGATGAATCAAAGTCTTACGATACTCATTTATACGATAACGATGCTTATCGATATAGCTATCAGGTGCGTTTAGTTTATAATTTTTGATATTGTGGTATATCTTGTTGGCACAGTTCAAAACCGACCCGTGTATCTGCAAGACGCAATTTTCGTTGTTCATCACCTTAGTTTTTTCGCTTAAATTCGTTTAATTTTTGTTTTGTGTAGTTGTACGACTATACCTTTATTAATTTATCTAATTTAACTTAATGAGTTAATCTTTGTATAAGTAAGATGACTCTAAATGCTATTGTTGCCAAAGACAGCATGAAACAAAACAGAGTATGCTCAGTAGTGCAACTAACTCATTTTCGCAAATTTTCTACTATTACTTGGAACCGGTAATATACTTAAGAGGAAATAGAAAAAATCGTGGCTCGGGTAGTTTTACGTAGTTTTTTTTTTTTTTTACTTAAATGTTTGTCGAATTCGGATATTTTTCAGCTCTGGACAACGTCACCGAACAATCGTCAACCTAAAAAGGTAGAACACTAATATTTGCTAATGATAATTAACGTATTTTAAATTCAAGCTTTCACGTGCACCATTTTTTGGTTGCTGTGTTGTTGATTTATCAACAAATAATAGTAAACTGAGCTTAGCAAAAGCAGTATTTAGTGCCTATAAAATAACTGTACTTTTAATACTACGTTGATCTGCTTTTGTTTGGAATAGTAATTATGTTTTTATAAATTATTAAAGGCTAAACTTGTGATTAAAAGCCACACAAACCGAAAAGCACATCTAAATTTAAAATGCGCTATTAAGCATGCATGTAATGAAAGGTTTTGATATTTTTTTTTCTTCAAAATTTAACATTTTGACAATATTTTATTAGATAACCGAAACGCTATACCTTATCTTGCAGTAAAACTATGTAACGTATGAAATAATTCTGATGGACATGTAAATCATTCTGATAGAATTAAAGTTCATAGAATTTTACATCTTTATCACTCATTTTTGGTATATAAATCATGATCAAAATTAGCACAAATATGCAATTATCAGTTATATAATGCGTCATTTGTGCAATTGATTCATCATGATGGGGTCTATTGTTAAAGAATTACAAGTATAAATTCGTAAATCTGACATGACAATATGATTGATTACAGTATCTGTTGCGAACTATTGGTAGAGCACGCAAGGGTTATACTCGTATAATCAATCTTACGGGTTTTTTATGGATTATTCATTCTAGCGTTTTATTGACTTTGGAGAATCTGTTACCAAATTCTCCACAGATTCAAAATATCATAGTTAGAAGGAGATTCTGGTTCGAATTTTTAGTCTTGTCCACAATTTATTTTTGTTGCCATGGAACGCTCCATATACATCTAATACCAACGTGAGATGGCATTCTAAACTTTTTCTGAGCCCAATTAGGCAGGCCATGCTCCACGATAAGTATATTAATTAAGTTTTCAGCTTATTTCATCTCGAATCCAGATATAGATCCCAGCGCAATATTTCTTTCAAGTGCAATTCAGGCAAAACTATCTATATTCATAATATGCTGCTCACATAATTATCCTAATTTGTAGAGATGAAGCTGTGTAGTCTATTGATTTTCTTGATCTTTCAGAACATGCTGCATAGACTGCAACTATGTATTCTTAATTTCATGACTAAATTTAATAACGCTGTTTGCGAGTATGGATGAAAATAATCTTATTAAATTAGGGTAGATGAATGATGTTTTAGCAAGCCTTGGTGGTAGTGAACTTGAAATTCGCTGTCACGAAGTAGCTGAACAGCTGTAATGAAAAACCTAAACAACTGAAGCTTTTTCGCATAATATACAATCGTCAGTCATTTCTGTTTTTGACTTTGGATTTTAGCCACTTATTGCAACGATTATTTATTCTCACCTATAATCATAAACCTGCAAAAGTTTACTAGAATTAAAGTAATCAAATTAAAATTTCTGTTTGGAAATGCATATTACCAGCAAGTAAACTCACTTTACAACTTTACAATAAATGGAACTTATTGTAATTTCCCACCGAATTTGTATGTCATGCGATACAGTTAACGCATAATCCATAACAAAAAGAGCCCATGATGTTTTTTCATTGCCTGAATTTAGTATATGTCGAACTTCTTTGTCATTCAATGAAGTAGACACCCTGTATAAATGGAAGCTTAAATACATGTATCATCGCCGGTTATCTAAATACTTATCACTTTGACACAGACACAGGCACAGGTGGTTTCATATTTGATATGATTACAAAAAGCTTTGAACTTGATTTGACATGCTATCTTTCTAAGAAGCATGCCATCGCGAAACCTTAGATAATGTATATATGCCATGCACGCGCTTAATTAAATGGAAAACAGTTGAGGAAGCTAGATGTGCTAATCATGACAACATTTAAACCTCGGTGACGCTTTGTTCTTCTGGGAATACTAAATGACAAGGTGCATCGTCTATTTCAGATGACAATGTCATCCGAAAATCCGTATCTGGACTTTTCGTGGGATTTACTTGCAGTTTCGGTTTTGTCATCTTATCACGTATTACGTAGATAACAATATGTAGATTAGATACTGACAAAAAATACTCAACTAGTGACTGTCTGTATAAGATGCTGCTGTACATTTGATAAAAGAAGTGGCAACCTTGGAATCAAACTTGACTAAATGTTTTGGATTTTATTTTGTTGAACTACTGCTATACTCGTAGATAAATGAGATTATTTAATATACTGGATATTATTCTAAAACCTGATTTAATATGAAAATTATATTCATAAATATTGAGTAACTCGTATTTAATTTTGGGTGCTTGTTTACTCAAGGATAGCGGAATCGAGTGTTGATTATGTGCTATCATAAACTTTGTTTACATTGCCAGCAGATTGGGAGTATTTGACTATCCCATCAAGAATAATCAATATTTAATTTTTGTATACTTTTTGATAGGCTTCCAATTTTTGATATGTGTTTAGCGGTAAAGTCGATTTCTTCTATAAAGATAATGCCGAGAAAGCGTGGCGTATCATTTAGATAAAACGTTTTTAAAATAGTGGTTGCATTGTTTTATTCACATCATGAATATTCGAAAACAATGACTAAAATTATACATTGCATATCAATAGCAAAAAACTACTTGTTGGTATTTTTTTGGTAATTAAAAGCATGCCTCGCTGAGATTTGTGGCATAATCCAATTATTGGTTTTCTTTAATTTTTTATTAATGAACATGATTAAAATGTAAACATCATCGTTTCGTACCGCATTATATTGCATGTTTTAATATGCAAATGCTAGCTCCAACAAATGTTTGAGATAATTAAAGTATGTAATTAATGTACCGCGAGTTAATTTTTATGAGATTACATGAAATACAAAAGCAAACCTCAGCTTATTATTCATTGTACATTTATTTTGTAAAATAGAATACAGTAGAATACAAGCTACTGTAGATGCATGAATAATGACTGTATTCCATTTCTATGGATTAATCCTTACTACATTAAAACAACAAAAGGTTTATTCTGCCCTGGTAGCCATTAAAAATGTATCTTATGCATTACCAGTTTACCTATATGGGCTCATATAATATTCCACTGCACCCTCATTCAACTTATTCTAAAAAATAAAAGTACAACAAACATATATTATAGCCAAAGGCAACAACCGTTATTCCACATCTAATATCAAATATTCAAGAGCCCCAGATTTAGATCCGGTTTTTTTAACGGTCGAACAGATTTGATTTAAGATATGATTTTATATTCTTTTACTTTCTTTATGCATGACATCTCTCCCAAATCATGATTTTTTTAGTTCTCCCAAAATTTGGATGGCATTCTGTTATGGGGTTTTATAAAATAACAAAAAATTCTCCTTTATGTCGCTGAAATGGGGTCGGGTCATTGGCTGTTTATATTAACGAAATTCACTTCAATATGTCCTTGTCCGATATTCGAGAAGCATCATTTTTCCATGCTTGATTGTGGAATTATAGATTATTATTGGAGTAATTTAATGCAATAAACTAACAATTCCGACCAGTTTTTTTTTACAGACAAAATGTTTGCCTATATAAATATAAACACGAGCATGCTCAACATAAAATACAGTGAATTTCTCAAACGACATTAATTTGGCTTATTCCAAATAGATAGACAGCATAATGACATTATAGTCCGTATTTACATAAAAATTCTTGGAAATGCTATTTTGGAGTTCACCGACAACCAATACAATGTCAGCATTACACTAAGTATAGTAGAGCATTCATCGCAATGATAGTACTTGAAAATCGATTACTGGAGTAATTCCAGGAATAGTGTTTTTTATCTGTACATTGTTTGTTAAATTTCTTTTAACGTGTGGAGCTAGAACACACCCACGCACATCATCCACTCTGAAATTGAATTAGCTTTCTCTTCTTGAATGCAACGAACTGCAAATTATTGTCGCATTTGCGCTGCTTTTTTCGCACGTGTTCTCTTTGTTGTGAAATAAAGCGCTACGATAATAGGGATCATCGCGTTGTAAACAACAACAACAAAAACATGCATGGGAGGCATAAGTGTTAAAAAGAAAATTCGTTTTACCGTTTTGCACGCTGTTTTTGGTTTGAAATTGCCAAAACTGGGAAATTGAAATTTCCATCAGTCGATGACGCCATGTCACTGTTGATTACAATGGTACTATAAAGGTCGTTGCCAAGTTATGCAGGTTGGATTATTTCCCCGAGTACCTCGCCAATATTATTTCAAAACGAATTTCAGTATTTCGACACTCGTAATATCGATTGTCGATATCGGACAATATTTCACGGAGCAAGCTGCATTTGCTTGGCTTTTCAAATCTATGCCCACTTCAAAAACCCGCTGCATTTGTATTCAGATACGCCTTCCGGATTTTTATCGAATTTACGGAGTAGTCGGTAATGCAGTGCATGAGTCTAAAATAAATTATGGTTTCACGTCTATTCGATACGTTGGCTGATATCTACTCCTTGTTATTTATTCAGTTGGCAGCCATCTTGAAATCCGCTTAACGTGTAATTGCTATCCTTATTGGATTTGGAGGATATTTTCAAAAGGTATAGTTGCATCGATGTCATTTTTGGAACATCTTGGCCAATAAGACAGTAAGCATAGTCTTCTATCAAAATAAAAGCGGGGCAATGCAACGGCCATCTTGAAATTCATTTGCACATCAAGCCACTTTCATACTTTGCATACCAAAGCATTATTTAATGCAGTCTTGGCACAGTGTGTTCTTATTGTAAGAGTAGTGCAGTTTTGTCTATTAAGCTATTCAAAATGTTACATCCATGGTGTGTCACCTACAAACAGTATTGTCTTTTATAGGTTCAACATATCATTGCATTAATAATCCTTTATAGATTCAATTTATCCTAAACGATTACAAGTAAACTTAAAATGGCTGTCTAAAGTATGCAAAGGACTGAGATTCTATCATTCTTTCAAACAGCTTGTATATGTGCAAGTATTTTATCCGTTGTGGAAACATTTTAAGCCAATTTCTAGTTTACCTATTCAGCATCTTCTCACCATCGATGCGAAATAAACCAATTTTCGCAAATCCAAGCATTGACTAAAATTCCCCTATTTAGTTTTTTTTTCTTCTTTTTTTTCATTGCACAAATGCTTTAGTGGCAACATGTCTGTGTATGAGAATTCGCACACGAGGTATTTTCTCACAATCAATGAAGGGTTTAAAGCTGGGAGCTTCCCAAAGTTGACTATGACGTCATGGTAGACGCACGAAGATGACGCGTTCGTGCAAATAGGTTGCTGGTAATTGTCGAATGGCCTTTTTAAAACTATCTGCTCTCGCCTTCTTTCGTCCAAGTGCTTTTTATATATAATACGTTCTTTTTGGAACGAGTTCAAATGGATGGACCAATGGCAAATCGATCATAGCACGAGGCATTGTGAGCAAAATCAACAGCTTTTGTTATATGACGTTCACCTGGAATTAACACGGATTTCCAACGCTGTGAAATAACCTACATTTTTCACTTTGGAGAGAGAGGATTGAAATTCCATTAAAGCTGCAGTGATAGATAAAAGGAACAACTGAAATTTGTGGAAAACTTGGCGTTATAACAATTACTTTTTTGTTTTCGGACTCGGGTGTATTGGTGGTGGTTCAATTCAAGTTACAAAACTGTAAACCTCAGCAGGATTCAGTACTTCGCTATAACGTAATTTGGATGTTTTTTTCTAAAACCCAATCCCTGGACTGCCTTCTGAAGAATTATTCCCTACCAACTAATGACATGCAATGTCTGGATTACCTCGACTGCGATGTAAACGTCCGCACTTTCACTGATTGCAAATCGCTTTCAACGTAATGATAAAAACTCGGACGTCAGCAAAATGAAGAAATTCAATTTTCCTGGTATACTTGTCTCCCAAGGCCGATTTGCATCCTGGGAAAAGCCGTGGGAAACTTGATGGTGGAAAATTTAATTTGGTCGGTGCTTTTCCAGAAATGTTATGGCACTCCTGAACACCTTGAATGTGAACCGGATTTCGGTTTACTTCCTACCCGCCCATTGATCGTATAAACCAGTGGATAATATACACTGTAGTACCACGCTTATAAAACCGTTCATGTAGAACATGTCCACTATTAAGCCATTATAAGCTTCACTGATTCGTGATTAAATTCATCAGCTTAACCTGACTCACGGTTTAGCATTTGGTCAAAATGAACTGCTTCGCTGTTAAATATATACTGAATCGCAGCTTGCCAATTGAAGACAAGGTATTTAACACGACATTGAGTGAGCAAACTAATGTTTTGGTATTTATTTTCGTCAAACCACGGTTAAGGTATATGATGGGGGTCCACTAGAATATTACATCTTATTTTGGCACCTCAATATCGACATTACCTCAGTGTATACTGTGCTTACTAACTTTATGCCATTCTAAAAGTCAGTCGACTATAGCCATCTTGATGCGTGCTGTTAAAATAGTATGGTAATGAAAACATGGACACTAGATCATTCACCAATATAAGTTAAGCGCTGAATTGAACTGGATTGTAGTTTATCCTTTGAGACGGATACTCTATTAGCTACAAAAATACTGTAAAGAGAGCAGTTATCTTGCACCACCATTTATCAACCATTGTTCTTCAACAGCAGTGTTTTTCCAACCGGTGTGCCACGAAGGATCTACAGGTGTGCCCTTAAATATTCGAAAGCCTCGAAAATTGACCTTCTATATACGTTTGTAAATGAAGAACATTAGAAATGTTCATTTAAAGTGATTATTCTTGATAACAAAAAAAAAACCCTTGACTTGAAAACACATGTGCAGTTACAATTTGACAGAGAACCTATTCAGAGTGTCACGAGACATTTTAGCGCCATTTGGCGTGTAGTGGGTTTAAAAAGGTTGAAAAACATTGTGCTACAGTCACATGCCAACAATTTTGTTGTTTCAAAGACCACCATCAACTACCATTACCCTTCCAAAGAGAATTCGCCCATCAAATCCCACCCACAATTTTTCCACCATAAGCAGTTTCCATACCTATCGACACGCTCCAAGGCAGAGCAAATACAAAAAAAGATGCATGCTGCAAATCTTAGTTCGGTCCTGCGTGATCCTGGCATTAGATTCGGCCCACGAATACTGCAGTTAGCCATACTTGACGTATAATGCGTTAATGAAAGGCCAAGTATAGGAGCCGTTGAAACGCACTGAATTTCACGAGCGCCGCCTGTACGCAACCGTAACTATCCCTGGAGAATACTCGATAGAAAGGATTCCGCCCGTGTGCCCTTTACTCCGCACGATGCCCGCACGATGCCTCGGATGTCGATGAAGGAACCTCTGTAAACAAGGGTTTCCTCTGCCCCTTCCACCGCAAGTTCAACAGAGTAAACTATAGAGTCCAACAAGTACCGCCATATCAACTACCATATAAAGAAGGCCTGGGCAGAGCCTGCCATCGCCATGGATACGCCGCATTTGTGCGACGACGCTAGCCGCCATAGGCTGCTACTACTGCTGCTGTTGCTCCTGCCGAGCGTCGCTGTGCTCGCGTCGCGGTGATGTCGTCCGGATCATGCCGCATTTTGGATGTGCGCGTCCCCGTCGTCGCCACGACCTGAGGTCGAGCGCCGCCGCCGCCCACTATGGCTCCTCTGCCGCCTGAAGCAACGTCCGTTGGCCGCCGGACATGCTAGCTATCATGGTGCTGTTGTGGTCGGTCTGTCGCTACACATTCCCGTTCCCAGTGGCGCCGCCGACGCGAGAAGACGCGGCGTCGCCGGCACCAGCCGTCGCCGCACACGACGCCGGCTCTCCAGCCAAGCCTAACCATATGCCGACGCGCAAGCGGAGCCGCCACTCGGACCCGAACTGCGCCGCCACCGCCGGCTTGCCGCTGCTCGCCGTCTCCGAAAGGCTAAGAAGCAGGTAACCGCTTTCTACATCAATGACATGTATACTTCATTCGCTCTACGCTTCCCTAATTTAGGTAGACTTGTCATGATTTATTTACTACCAACTTAGCAGATTCTTTGACCCCGGAAACTAATGTTATGCAAACTATGATCACGATTTTCAATTCCACATTGGCCAAGTAAATTTCAACGTTTAACACGTCATGATGTGTTTTTTTCACATCTTTTAATCATGAGTGCCGTAAAAGCACTATAAGGATCTTATTAATTTCCCCCCCCATCAAATTGTGGATGCTTTCATGTATCGTAACATACTGTTTTGTTATTAGTCTAGACAGTTTTTCCATGGGGAATTTAAAAATGCCATTATCGGTGATAAAGTATATTCACAAAAGAAATCAAGGAGAGAATAGCGGCAGTTAATAATTTATAAGTGTTGTTTTTTAATCTCAATCCATGTACATGGAACGTCTGCAATGTCGAGTGTTTACTTGTTGCGTTTAACTGTGCTGAATAACACTTGTAATAACTTTAGAAACTTTGTTTTGCAACATGGAAAAAGGATTTATGGGCTGTGTATGGACATAATGACGTATTCCATACTTGTGTACATGTTAAGACCAGAGTAGTTGCGTATACTGTGCTGAATAACACTTGTAGTAAAATGAGTCAAACTTATGGACTAGAAAATTTGTAACGCAACATGTTTTCTAACATCTTGCAACATTTGTGGACCATGTATTGTATAGACATGCAGTATATGACTTATTCTATGTACATATGGCTAGGCCATAAATTGGGTACATCCGGACAATTATGTCCACATAAGTATATGTGGGGCCACAAATTTGAATGATTTCCCCATTTGCATTACAGTATGGCCTATAGTTTGTTCGTATTTCGCTTAACTAAACTGTAAGTGCAACACCCTGTCTTTTCTGCCCCTGATATGAAAACTTGAATTCTAAGAGGGTTAATTACGTCCATTCATTGTTATTCATTGGATAAATATGGTCTACACATAGCTATACATGGTGATTCAAAATCATATATGGTCCAAACATAGATGACCATCACGTGGCATCTTCAAGGCCAAAACACTTGCCACTTTAAAAAAAAATCTATATACACAACTAAGTGTGCCTGCTACTTAGTAAGCATATTTAAGCAAGACACACTTATCTATTTAGTTACATGAAAATCTAAAGTATAAAAATACTTTGACGAATTTCCCGAAACTATTCATTTTATCTGATGTTGTGATATTCGTACATCTAAATTATTTGTCATTTTAAAATGCTGCTGCTTAAAAGTAGCTAGAGTCAGCATCTTTTTCATTTCCGCAGCGGTAATTGAAGAATTGTTTTATAACCTATAGTAGGTAATGATTGACTACGCCATCTATAATAAGGTAATTTGGTATGTCGTCACTCATCTTCTTGGTACATATGTAATTACCGTTTTCATATTGCAAGATGAGTACGTAATGCCATAATGCGGAAAATATTATTTTGATGTGCGGTTATTAGATGGTATACATTGTAGATTACTGTGAAAATATTACAGTGACGACATTACCTATGATTAACGGTTAACAAGTTTGTGTTCATGCAGTCATGGGAATTTTCATATTATTTTCCTTATGATGCAAATCTTGAAATGTCAATCCTGACTAATATTTTTTGTCAGATTGCATGGAGGCGCAATATCTTGTATTTTCACTTTGGTATTGTAAAATTTAGCTTTAAAAAGCTCTTGATGAAGTATGCTCGTATCATAAGGGATTTTTCACATATATTGATGTAAAATTAAAGTTTAAGAAGTAAATTTACTCAGTTTCATATAAATTAGAAAGCTTTGCTTTTAATTACTTTAGATATTTGTTCAGATGCTTATAAAAAATTATCTAATGATGAAATTTACATTGATGGAAAAAATATGCTTTCGGCGTATGTGTACTTTTTATAAAGTACATATCAGAGCTTTTCAATCTTTTTTTTAATATATATATATATTTTTTTTGGCTCTGACGGAATTAACATTGGCAAAGTTCCTTTGTCGGCTGTGAGTTTCACAAATGACGCACATTGGAGTACATTCCGACACAAAAAAGTTGAATCTGGTGTAATGAAGTTTCAAGTAGAGATCTATTGAAATTGCAAGCTATACAAGTTTGTTCCTAATAGAATACTCGAACAGTACCTAGCCACGAGAACTAATTTTTTCTAGCTGGTTTTCTATTCTGTTATCGAAAAGTTGTACAAACTTACTTTCACCGCACTACATTTTTAATCCTAGA
>JAUJYV010002113.1:0-13833 GCA_033995625.1 Ophyiulus pilosus
TTTCAAGGCCCGTCCCTTACATTTTCAAGGCCCGTCCCTTACATTTTCAAGGCCCGTCCCTTACATTTTCAAGGCCCATCCCTTACATTTGCATGACCATCCCTTACATTTTCAAGGTCCATCCCTTACATTTTCTAGAAGACCTTCCACGACCCAATGTTTTTCCAAGGAGTCTAAAACATTTTCTAGAAAATTTCCTATTAACGAAAATTTCCCGACGCGGACAGGAAATTCAAACATAAACTAGTGTTTAACACGAATTTCAAGCATGATTCCAGACTTTTCACAGGTAATAAAAATTCAAGCACATTTTCCTATTTTAAAGACAGTTGGACACCATGAATAACCTAGCTTGTTATGTGCATTGGGTACAAAGTTTACCTGTTTCTATCTATCAAAAGTTTTAAGGTATTAATTTTTGTAATCAAGGAAGAACTATACGCTCACCCTGTAAATTAGCATCCTATTGCCTGGTTCGTTCGACTGACCCCAGGGCTGCACTCTTTGCACACGAAATGCAACCCTCCTGTCCATTTGGGGTAATCAAATGGAAACGTTTAATATCGCGGAACATCTCTATAATTTGCCTGCATTGTTGGCTGGTGATGAAATTCCCATTGAATTCCGATATATAATCATAAAGCAAACGTTTCTTTGCAGTACTCCATCCCCAATTTGACATCAAACGAAAAACTATAAAATTCAAATGGGGCATAATGCTATTTAATGGCCAATTTTGCGAAAAAGTTTGGTGTATGTGAAGATTTGGCGTGCAACACGCGTAAATGCTGCAAATCGCTGCCTGTGACAGGTGATTATTAGGCAAGTAAGCCCAGGGTGGACACAATGCTTCCTCGAATTTGAAACGGATTTACAAGGGCTTTTTTGTGGCTAATTTCAAATTGGAGGTGGGTTTTTTAAAACTACAAAAAAATACCTTGTCTCGAGATAAAAAAAAATTCTAGCGAATTTTTGAAAACGGGGGAGTTGCGCGGCTAATTGACTCTTGTCTCGGAATATTCTGAGAAAAAAATACATATACAAGTGAACTTTTTTTTTACCAAAATATGAAATTTTCATTTTCATATCCGTCCTATTGGCAATTATTGGATGAATTTGATCCCCAATTATCCGAAAAGGTTGATGTTTCAACTAAATTTCCAATGACTACATATTGAGCGGTTTAACATTTGAATAGAAACTTATTCGAATTTAAAAGGACAGAACATATGCTTTTTATACAACAATAATACCTTGCTTGATGCTTGTGAAAAGTACTTTATGAAATACCATTATTTTCTAGTTCCTGTAGAATGCAAATTACAGTGCATTTAAATAAAAAAAACTTCAGCTACGTACAGCATTGGATACTATTAACACTATTTCCAAGTCTCTGCAATGTGTTTGAAAATATTGTACAGTCAAACCTCATTATGAATTCTCTTAATTCAAATTATCAATACCATCAGCGAAATTAACAATCCCTGTCTATATAATGTTAATTTATTTGTTTAATGCATACTCTGATTACACTAATTTTATATAGGTTAATCCAAACAAATTTTGGAGTATTGGGTACTCCAACATTTTTTAAAATTCTTCTTACACTTCATTAAAACTTATTTGTGAAGATGCTCTAAAATGCACAGAACACATACATGTACCTACAGTATACACTTTATTTAAACTGCAGCATTACTGCAGAATCAGGACAGAAAGTAAAAATTCTGATTCTGGTTATAATGATAGTAAGAGTTCCAAGCTGTTCACAGGTTTTTGTTATAAGCAAGCATAATTTCTTTGATTGCTTCAACAAGACTTCATTCACTACGTTTTGAGAAAATGCCACCATATTCGTCTTAAAGATGTTCGACTTTATTTTGAAGATGACAAACACCTTGTAACTCTTCGAAAATTGTAAACAAAACTACTTTTTATTGCTTCATACTCGTGAAAAATACATATATGCCCAATGCACGAAACTTATCTAAAGCACTATAATGTTATTAAGAAATTCTCAAAAATAACTCAAACGTCTTACACTAAAGTGCACGACATTGTGTAATATCAGATACAGCAAAAAGTTTGAAAATGTTTTGAAATTTGTGTCGCGTTGCCATTTTAGCATGCAACGCAGATAACGTCCGTTCCAATTTAGTTAACATTGGACATGCAAGCAGTCCAACGAGGTCAGCACAATATAACAGGATGTCATTTTTTATATTCAAATGAACCCGTAAAAAGCACGTTCGTCCTACATAGCATAGTCATACATAATTTTTCCGTCTCCTTACCTTCGTAATCCCCTTTCTCACGAAGCTAATCCTCGTTGACGGCACCCCATCATGGGAAAAATGTCACAGCGTATCCTGGTCTGTGGTTACGGCATGCTGCCGGTCCGTACTTAAATCGCGTATCCCTGGGACCTGACTGGGTCGTTTCACTCAAGGAAGTTGGAACGTCCAAGTTGGTAGATTCTCAAATACGGAGAGCTAGTCGAACGCGTGCACCACTTTCGAATAGTTGCGCTGCACTGGTGAAGGCGGCCTGGATGTTGCCTCGTCCATGCGGGTGCATCCTCCTTGCCGCTCTGCAGCCAATGAAATCGAACACGTGTGCTTTGAAACGATGCAGAATGGACCTTCAATTCAACTAGATAAAATAATGTGCACACTTGTTGCAATTCAGCATTTCTTTATGTGGTGTTGGACACATGTTTTGCTTTCAAGATATCGGTTCCAAGACATTTCAGGAAAATTAAGGCCTTTGAATTTCCTAGTGCATGTAAAAGTTGTGTGCTGTACTGTCTGTACAATATTCTGTAGCAGCGTACACGAGTTTCACATGCACAGGAAAACCACTTTTTTGCTTGCCTCTGTTCGGTTCCAAGCAAGGCGGTTTAAATGGGGGAGGGGGATATTGGGGATAGATTCCCCCTTCCCCCGAAATCCAAGAAATTGTACAAGTTTCAAGTCGAATCAGCAAAATACAAATGGGAAATTGCACTTTTGCAGTAAAAGTGAGATTTTTCAGTTTTATAAATGCAATTATTCTGTATTAAAAGTGCGATTTTTCTAAGGTAAAGTCGGATTTTCTAGGTAAAAACGCAATTTTTCTGCATTAAAAGTGCGAATTTTTCTGTTTGACCTGGGCCAATTCTCGACTATAGGTATACCTCTATATCGTTTTAAGACTACCAGACCACAGCAATAAAACCAGGTTTTTTGTTTTCCCAGCAAATGTAACCATTGAAAAGTTAGTTGTTGTTTAGCGAATAGTCGTGGTATACGACGATATATATTTTATATTTTTGGCACAAACGCTTTTCACATATGTGAATTTTGGTATAGGCTTACCAAGTTATGGGAAAGCTTAACCCTGCACTTGTGATTTAATTGCTTAAAAAATGTTGTGAAAGTGAAAATTGCTGTTTTCATTTTTGCTAATTTCATTTTTTAGTTTCAAACGAAGCCAAAAGTCAACTAAAATAGCTAGTCTACTGAAATTGAATAACTGAAGTATCTTTTTAGTTAGGTAATATATAATTGTATGTAAAGTCCTTTCGAAGGAGATATATATACGAGTATATATTGCTTTCTTTGTTTTCTATGTTTTCAGCGCTTTTCCAAATATTTATTTTTAATTTTTAATCTTATGCTTATTACATGTTTGGCACAATTCTTTAACAAAATTGCCAAAATAAAATTTACAATAATTCACACATGTCTTTGGCTATAGTTTTCATGTTTGCAAGATTGCTGAATTAATCTTGTTTGTTTACTTTAGTCTAATGTACTTTTCTTTTTCTATTCACTTACCAAATTGTTCACACAATTAGTTTTAAGTGTTAATCACAGTTTTGTCGAAATATCAGAAGCATATTTTTCCAAAAAATTGTTTAAACTAACATTTATATTTTTCGGATATTCAGTAAAAAGCATGCATGACAGCGAGTTAAAACTTTCAAACGAAAGCAGGTTTACAGAACGGTATTTTTGAAACAGGTGTAACTGAATGCCTGTTCTATATTGCTTGTCATCTATCCGACCTTGTCATTTGTCATATTTTTTATGGATAAACGCTGGAAGAAATGACAAAAACCGCAATTCAGAGGTAAATTCTTTCATTGTGAAGGCGAAACGATGGGGGTAGACGGCAACATTTTCAATCATTGCTCCCACGAAAGTTATATCTGTTAGAACAAGCTACAGATGTTTCTTGAATTGATTAAAACTGCAAGCCTGGCAATCCATAAAATTTAAATCAGAGGAATTCAGAGGCTTTTGATACATGTAGACTGATGCAAGCTACTTCACTAAATAGGTTTCTAGACATAGTTTATAGTTGACATTTATATTATCTGAATCGTCTAGGAGCGATTGATGTCACACACCTATTGCACAACACATTTTTTAGGAATTTTGACATTAAAAACTACATACAATCGGGTACAAATGTAAGCACATTTTATAAATTCCATTACCGAAACCTTAACGAAGAACATTGAATTTGCTAACTTATCAGGAATAAAAACTGTCTAGAAATAAAAAGTGCCAAATCGCGTCAAAATGCACCAACACCATACAAGTAAATTATCCATATGCACATATGTAAGTGCTAATCCTAGGTATAAATCTCAGTCGGTCCTTAGTTGAAAGTATTTGGGATTTCTATATTTGGGAAGTCTTTGTGAACAACCTGTATTTCCAAAGCTATTTTTCCCATCAAATACCTCGACTCAGTAAACCAGTAATTATTTTGATTTAAATACCTCCGTTTTATCAATAAAACGCCACCGTTTTTTTTTTTGGTTTTTTTTACAAATACCTCTTTCATTTTACCTCAAAATCATTTTTAATGTTTCCAAAAACCTGTCTTCCCTTGAAAACTCAAGTGGTGTTTTTTTTTTTTTTTTTTTTTTTTTTTTTTTATAAAACCGCTTTTCGTTAATTTAAAAATCAACAAGCACAACACACACCAAAAAATGATCGTTTATGAAGGTAAACCTGTCGACCTTTGTTTCCACTGAAAATGTAATGCCTCAAGGCATCATGTCTAACTTGCTAGTGGACAGATTTCCCGAACAGGACAGCAACGTGGGGAAGAAAATCTTTCAAATTAGTCCTTGACAAGAGCTTGAGATTGTCAAGTATACAATATGATGACAAAACAATGCAAGGCACTACACGATATGCCGAGGATGAACCTCTAGAAAATAGACAACAACAAAAAACCATATCATTTGAGCTACTTTCGGTTTGAAATGTCCCGTTTAGGAACTGTTTCGGTATCACGTTATGAATATTCTCGTTAGTTGTTTTGGATGTTACAGGAAACAATTTTTTTTCTTAGTACATAGAAGAGCACACTTCCTTATTGATGTAATTGAAGAATACGCTGCATGAATGTGTTCGGGTTAATTAAAAATTACTCCGCTGAAACAATTAGGGCGTCAATTAATGCGGAAAGATGAGTGAAAAACGCGCATCCAGACGCAAAAACAGACAGGCTGCTTTCAGGAAGTTTTTGAAAATACGCGAAAATTAATTGCACAACGCGGTTGGGATGACATGTCACCGTTCTTAATGCGCAGTAATCAGGAAAAGACATTGACACGAAAGCCTGACGGACATGGTTGTTAACTGGACGAATTTTCGAGAAAACAAGGAAGTTCGTGCCATTCCTGCTACAAATTTTGCTGTCGGGAATGCTGCAGATCATGATCGGGAGTTCATGCTGCTTTTGCTAAACCATTTTTTTTCTTGAAAAAATCCAAAAGCTGATGTTTTTCAAGATGTATTGCTGCGTGGGGGAAAACACTCGTGACTTCCCTAAAATGTAGGAAACCTGCGAGATGTTTGAAGAATCTGTTGGATGGAAGGGGGTGCGAGATTTGTTCTGCGAAACAATGTTTCACATTGCATTCCCATGTTTGTTTGGACCTAACAAGTTAATGTGGAAACAATTCGAAGTAATGCACTTGAAATGTAATGCAGGAATGCATGTAATGCAATGGAAAGTTGAACTTCTTGCATGTAAGATGGATCATCATATTTATTTGTAAAACCATGGCCGGTAAGAGAATGGGAAAAGTATGACCCACTTGCAGGAAATATTCCGCAGTTAAATTGCTATTCTACTGCAGAAAAATCACACTTGTACTGAACGAAAAACTCACTATTACTGCAGGAAAATTGCTCCTTACTACGGAATATCGCCCTCTTACTGCTGAATATCTTTCCTTTTATTGCTGAAAAATTGCACTTATATTTAGTGTAGAGAAATCCAACTTTAACTACAGAAGAATTGCACTATTGCTGCAAAAAAACTGTGCTTTTACTGCAGAAACATTGTACATGTATTTACCGTAAAAATCTCACTTTTTTAATAGTGCAATATTACTGTAGTAAATACGGAAATATTGCAGTATTACTACAGCAATATTGCACTATTACTGTAGTAAATACGAAAATATTGCAGTACCATTACAGAAATATTGCAATATTACACTTTTACATGCGGATGGTTGCGAAAATACCTAAAAAAAACTACTCGCTTTGCTGTTAAGCCATTCACACCGCTAATAAGCCATTCACGCCTCTGGGGGATAATGGGGAATCACTATGACGTTGATTTATCTGTAAATATTGCGGGTGATTTCACGAATCCAAACCTTTGGACAAGTTCATGTTGTATATTATTTTTAGCGAACAGCGAATCGGATAATTTTACAAAAATGTGAAGAATAATTCAATTCATTCTCTTAAGAAGGTGCAAAATTTTAAAAAAGATATATAAAGTTTTCCAAAAGCTCTGGATTGGGAGAATAATTTCCATTCTAATGGTAAATTCAAAGTCTTGACCAGCGCCTCATTATATGACCTTAAACTTAATTCGAGCTTGATTTGAGGCAAGTTGGTTCATTTCTTCAAATATAAGTGGTGAAAATGGTGTATTGTTATACAAGTTATTTTGAGCTAATGCTTTTTTTTAAAAAAAAAATACAGCTTGATATTTGTACAACTATTTCTCAAACATTTGCTGAAATTAATATTATGGCATATATAGTTTTCTCTTAAATGGGACTCAAATAAAGAAATTAAATAATTATTTACTTTTTACAAATGTTGTAACCACATGGCAAAGAGGAGCTATTTTGACACAGCATTCATTAACATATAATTAACGTGTCGTAAAAAATATACAGCTGCATTAAGTCAAAGTGAATTCTATAGCTAATATAATAATTGAAGTGTTTTCGCATACTGACATTTTGAATGATTATTTGGTGGAACTCGTATAATTATGTTAATTCGGTAGTCCCACTTCAAAATTGATATTTCTGAATATGTAATAATACATTGCAATACTTAATTATCGAGTTTATACAGGATGTCGGTAAAATGTTTATCCAAAGGGCTTTACACTATACATCAAACGTGAATACCATTTGTAACCTTTCAATTAAATTGTTACAGACTTGGCCAATGTATTTTTTTGTCCTGAACGTTTACATTTAACGTTACTTTCATATTGAATTTAGGCATTTTGTCGAAACCGCAGTTTTCCTTGCTTTGTTGGATATTTAGAATTGAGGGAAGAATGGGGCCCGTTTCGGCACATTGCAGGCTGATGACAAAGCCACCACTTTATTACTCGGGTTTTCTTACATTTCGTGAATTCCATCGTAAAAAGTAATTATAATTTTTTTTTAATGTTTTCCCCAAGTGAAGTGGCGAAGTTGTTGATTTGTAATTCCGTGGTGATCTTGGAGACCCCCCTCCAAACACATGTTTGGTCAAATTGAATAGTTCGCACTGACCCTCGAATACATGCACTTTTTTTTTACATTTTTTATGTTAAAATTTAAATACAGTACCCTTCACTTTGCCTTTGCCGAATGTCGCTGTCGTTCGAGTGGCGGATTCCTCGAAAAGTCCTCTTCCTGAGGATGGCCTAAAGGATTTGTGAGCAAGTAAAAAAAAACCTAAAACGCTCGGTAGGGAACCTCACTTTGGGGGAATTAAATGTACAATGGTTTTTCGCATAAAACACGAAGACGCTCGAGGGGATAAAATATTGTCTTACAAATTCAAATAACTGTCTCTGGCATGGACAAGGCGTTGCAAGCAACCTTGGCGCAACCAGACATTGGGATTTCCTCTATGGTGTTTCTCTGTGCACTCATCCAGGGTCTGGGTTTTTTTATCTGTCACATATATATTTCAAAATGTCAAATTTATTATAAGTTGAGCCGATGAAACCTCCAAAGTTCTTCTCCCTGTGGAATTTTAGAGACAAAGAAATTGGCTGTAAACCAACGTGTGCCTGCTTTGAAGTGTTGGGGAGGCTGGCTGGCCAGTGGTCAGCAATGGTTAATTTATTATGAGAAAGCCAACTGTCCCCAAATATTTTTATTTGTTGCAATTCTGTAAATGTGTCGGGCTTCGACCTCCCTTCTGGAAAAAAAAACTAAAGATGTTTGACTGTCATCTGTTTTTTCTTGTTTTTGGAGGCAATACTGGACGTTAAACCCTTATTGGCTATTGTCGATTGCAGTGTGTAACTTATCATTTATGGAAGCTGCTCTTGTGCACTGAGTCTAAAAATATTGTTGGTCAGGATACAAAGGGGACCCATTAACACCAATTAGAATGTTATTACTTGGAAACGGATAATTAATTTATTCCCAATATAACTTAACCCCTTTTTCAGATTCTCTGTCAAGGTCAGTTAAGACCTGTAAATACCAGTTGGTTGGTTTATATATTAAAAACAACATTTATTCTTTTAAATTTTCGTAATCATGACAACTCATGACAAAACATTACAACACGGAACATACATTGGCCAACTTAAGAAACTTTTCATTTGAAAATAAAAACACCCCAGCTGACCCGGTGATTTGCCTAATATGGGTATTCCAAACATATGTCATTTCGTTTTTCTAATAAATAAATAAATCATTTCAAAAATACATAAGTAGAAATACGAATTCCATTAATATTTTGTGTGCTAAATAAAGCTGTTAATAAGCTACTATTACTGGGTCTAAGGGTCCCAGCTCTTGTTCGAATCATAACTGTTGTCCAATAGGAAGTGCTACCGTAGCATAATCAACCTACTGCTACTCCATCACCACACATTCCCATATTCACTCTCATTACCTATTAGTAGTCGGAATGTGTGCCTTGCAGTTTCGTTGAACGCAACATAGATGGCGCAGTAACGAAGTGTGTCGCCCACGTGTAAAATGCATTCTGAATGTGTATTCGTACATTTTAAATTCTTGTTGTAAGTTTAGACTACGTTTTTAGGTGTACTAGTTGCAAAGTGGACTTCTGTAAAGATTTATTAAGAGCTGCTACATGACTGTTCCATGTCTTCTGCACCTGTTCATTATTTGTTTTTCGGCATATTACCTGCTAAACTAGGCATGGAATTTAGTTGCCATTTGTCAAAATCATATTTCAGTATAATGCAACTGCAACAATGATAATAAGTAAATGCATCAATCATTCACATAAAGTATATACAAGAACAGAAACAAACCAAAGATAGTTTGATACACCAAATCTCAAAAGGTTTAATAAATTTATTTTTTACTACATGTACTAATTTTGCAACTACAACGCTAGAGCATAGAAATTCTATTTCTGTGAACTTTTCAGTCTTTTCTTGATTGTGAAAAGTTTGAAAACCCGCGATTTACTGTTCTCATAAAAGGTTAGGTGAAGTTTTAAAACGACATTCTTAATCTTCCTCTCGATCTGTGAAACATTTTAGTAATTTACCTGTTCCTGACTTAAGCATGCGTATAGCAGGCCAAGTTTAATTAGAAACAGCTATGAGATACTGCCATTTTGTTCTGGAAAACCCCGTTTTCTGCCCAAGAAAGGCTTTTCTCGTTGCAGAGTGAATTCCGTATTTATAATGGCGGTCATTAATTCAGGTAAACTCGTTCAGTCGGGTTTTTTTTCCTTTAATTAATTAACCGGAATCCATATCTAATGGCCAAAATGACCCTGGTCTCCTTCAACAAGGTGTTTTGACCGCGTTTGCGCTAAAGGAGAAAAAAAACTGGATTTTTAACGATTATTGAATAAGCACCCAGATTGCTTCTCCATTAAACCCTTAAATGTCGTGTTTAAAAAAAAAAAAGCTGAACATATTATTAAAGTTTTCGGTGGAAAACATGTGCGACGATTAATAAAATGCCTACGGAATTCTGATGGCGTCTTAATTTCGCGTGTCGACTTGCCCCTTGCAATCATTGATGTTTATTTTGTCGTTAACCTGCTAAGAATCCCACCCTTTTCATAACTAAGTAACAATCATCACTATGTAATATCTCATTAGTGAGTATTTAAAGAAACTAAGTTGCAGCGTTTTTGCTATTTCCATTTTTACACCCTGAAATAAAAAACGGCTTTGCTGCATAGTCATATACATGAGTTTGAGGACTCTTAATGGGCTATGTAATTATAATTTCAAAAGATGTGAACGTTCTAAAAAAAACTGGAACATTGTAATTGGCACACTGATGGTGGGACGTCGGTGGTCGATTCTGGGAGGTCACGACGCCTGGCGCCCCTTTAATCATCTAAATCGCCTAGACCAAGCCTTGGAAGTTTAAATAAAATTTCTTTTTAATATAATTTTGGTGTGCCTTAACCATTTCATCACCCATTGTGTAACACAATACACAACTTTCGTAAATGTAAAGAAATAAATGTTCTGATCATTATTATTCTTTTTCAATAGTACGCGTCTTTTTAGCATAAATTTTAATTAAGCTATAATAAATTTTGTAACATTCCCTGATATGCACTAGCTGACACGAGGTCTACTGTCTTAGGTTTAGCATCCCTTTAACAAAATCAGGGTGAAAATAATTCAAAGGAGTGCAAAAATACGTTTTTTAACTTCCCAACTATAATCCTCCAATTTTTGAACAACGCTCGTTTTAGAATCTTTTTTCAATAGAAATCCGGTTTTATCAACCGCCGCGGTTCGGTCAATAATTAAAATGATCCTCTGTGATCAAAACCCGAAAATCTTTGCCGAAAAATGTTATTAAAAAAAGGAAGCTGATATTTCAACATGCTTTTCTACAAAGATGGTGATTGCTTTTTTCCAAAAAGTATTTTATAAGCATATTTTTTTCAATCTTACACGTTTAATGACATGATTACAGTATTTTCAGTCGCTTTTTTCAATGTACATGATTGCATGTATTTTATACTTGCATAAATTTAAAAGAAAAAATATGTTGAAAACTACATCTGCATCATCAATGAAAAAATTTGAATATTTGCATATCTTGTAAGCTTCAATAAAAATAGGAATATATATCGGTAACAATTTGCTTGTAGAACACAAGCAAGCTGTAACTTTTAAAACTTTGTGTTAATCATTAGACACTTCAAGAAGATACATTATATGATTCGTTTATTCATTTGCAAAATACTAAGCATTCTAAAGTGTACATGACATAAGATGTCAATTGTTCACTGATAAGTTGACCTGTCAGTGACAAGACAAAATTCTGTTTTATTTACGTAAACGACTACTTTAAAAGTTCACGGAATAAACACTTCCTTGACTTGCTCTTGTTTCGTATTCATGACAATTTGATGATAGCCAAGTTTAAACAATGTCCCTTGTTCCCACTCGTCATATAACGCCCACGTCTAATGGCTTAGGTCAGAAGGACATGTCACATATTACCTACAGATAAAGAATAACAAATAGCCAATCCTCCCTTTTTTTGGACACATAATGTGTTATTTTCATTAGATAAAACGTAAAATAATTTATTATTTAAACACCAGAATATATTGATACAATGTATGAAGTCCAACAATGTTTTAAGCATCATTATTGGAGTACTTGCTCTCATGTAAAAATCCACTCGTGCTAATGAGTAGGTACTCAACTGCTTAAATTAAGCTTAACTCTTATCCAATCTTAAATATTTTCCTTAGAAAATTATAAGTCAAATGTTAGGCTCAATTCCATTCATGTTTATAGTGTTAACTTTTGTTTACCAAAATCCATTACCGGTAGTGCAATTCCAGGGATTGTGAGCACGTGGTCAATGGGGGGAGGATATGAACAGACTCAAGCGGCGTAGGTGTTAGGAGCACGCCTTTGATCATTAGTGGAGTTTATTGGCCTCACGATTTCCCAAAAATATGCACCCATTTGACATTAGTTCTTTTTTTCAGTACGCTTTAGAATGCAGAACCCTATTGGTTGTTATAGATAGAAATGCTGCTAGGTGGCGTCGATAATTCTATACTTTTTTAAACTATAACAAACCAACATTTTTGATATTGCGAAAACAGGTTTTGGAAAATGTGTATCCGATTAAGACTTTGGATAAATGATAGTAGTTGTTGAAATCCATAAAACGTTTTTTTGAAAAAAAATCGCTAAAAATGTGTGCACTTTGAAGGTGAGGATAAAATGAAACGGAAGAAAACTTTGCGTGCACCGGTCATGCGCAGAAACATGTTTTTAAAATACCGAAAATGCAGTAGAATTTAGGACATTACGAAATGTGCATAAAACTGTCGTGCCAGAATTTATATTTTAATGCGCATATGATATAGTTTGCACAAGTCAACAAAGCCAACTGTTTATTATTTTGACCAACGTTACGCCTATGTGTAGGTTTCATCAGGTGCTTTAGAAAATGTGGTTAAAATGATTACATTAAGGTTTTATGGTTTTAAGAGTTGATAAGTGCCACCTATATTTGAATGTTCCTAAAAACGTATGGAAACTTATTCGATTTTTTTTTTCCTCATTTACATTATTTTTTTTTTTTTTTGGCGAATTTTCGTTCAAAATATTTCGTGCCTGCGTATCATGTGCCCACGATTTTCTAGGCAGCCTTCTCGACATGTACCACTGACATGTGGACGTGTAGGTTTTTTTCCATGACCTTTCATTTCGTCATTTGACTAACACTGGGGACTCTTTAACATTGATGAATGACTATTTCAATTTGCGTTTTTTACCTGGATTTTTTCAAGCGTTTTTTAGCGGAATGCTACAGGAAAAATGCAGAATGAGTGACAGTGGCTCCATTTATGGTCACATGTGTGGTTGAACCTACTACATTATATGTTGAGCAAAGACAAACCTGGCAAAATAATTGCTGGATGTTTTATAGATTTTTAATTGATTTCTTTGCAGTATATTATGAACATGGAATTTTCATAATTTGATGGCATGCTGAACATGACACGTGTACCACAATGCATAGAATTCATTATGTACAGTTGATACACTATCAAGATATTGTTTTTTTTTTTTAAGTTAGCTTCAATTTAATGAAATTTGACCCAAAAAAAGAGTCATAGAAGTACATTCCTGTCCTGTGATCATTTAACTAGGTCTCCTGTAATGGCTAACATAAGGCTCAGTATGTCTATTGTTTTTTTCTATAGTTTTTACTGCCGACCCTCTACAGCACAGACTCTCTAACCCACAACTGGTAGGGCCCTCTTTAGCCTTAGTTGCCCTTTGGCCCTTTTTTTGCCCTTTGGCCCTAAAACCTTACCCAATCAACCAAAACGTGAGTTGCAATTTAGGTCTATTCTTGAAAAACCCTGCAGCATATTTTTTTTAATAAATAATAATAATGTACCGAGAGTGTTTTGGGGAAACTTGTAGATCAGGTTAACCCTTTAGCTTTTTTGCAATGTTTTAAATAAAGATCTTTGGACATACTGCTTCACAGCACCTACTCTACCTGACAAATGTTTGGAAATTTCCAGATTTGTGCAGCTTGAGTCCTCAAAATTGACGAATTACTCAAAA
>JAUJYV010002114.1:0-13827 GCA_033995625.1 Ophyiulus pilosus
TTTATTTGCAAATTATTTTACCATTAAACATAAAAATATTGGGTGCTTCCATACTTTTTTTGTCTACTGTATATTGAACATTTTTAGAGCTACAAATAGTGATACAAGTGTGACTGTTCCTAATCCTGTTGCACTGGAGCCAGACTGTAGGAAGTTTACATATGTTACTAGTTGGCACAATCATTTTCGCACGACTTTGATAAACGTTTGGACACGTATTTCAACATTTTTAACCGTGGGCATCAATCAGTCATTTTCGCTTCTTAAGCACTTTTTAAAATGCTAGAAAAGAAGCTACATATATCCTCATGTCAGACGGGATTTCCATCATCACTTTGCAAATTTGGATGGAAGGGGGGGAAGCTTTGCAGGTGCGTACGAATGTCTGATACCAACAGTCCGAGAACTAGAAACATGTGCGCCATTGCACTTTTGCAGACAAAATTGAATGGCGATGGGGCAAACACGTCTGATGTCTATTTCTAAAACCCGATAACTCGCATGACATGGTTAATGGATCGAGTGGATGGTTTTTGCCTAGAGTGCACTCGAAATAAAAAGAGTACATGTGCTCAGAAGAGGCTTGTAGGCAGTTGCAATAGGCGAACATATACAACCGACATCTTTGTCTGCTAAACGAGCAAATTGAAGCCCCGAAATAATGCGTCGTCACAGCATGATTCGATAAGAAAGGGTATTTTCAAATAAAACAATAGGGGCCACCATAAAAACTCTTTTCAAACATGTGCGACAAAGTTCAGCGGGGTTCTAGCTTTTAGCAAGTACAGACAAATAGGTCATCATAAACGGAACGATTTGCTAAAAACGCATTGGTAAATTCTGTATTTATCAATTCAGTTAATTTAGACCAGAGGTCATCCTTAAACCGAGCATTCCAGCCCCCATCCCTTCACAGAGCCTATTTAAATATCCCCTGGCGGCGTACGAGCCTTTAAAAATGAATTTCCAACATGGCAACGCCCTATTACTCGAAAACACAAATTTTTTGTTGTTGAAAAGAACATTACCATGTTTAAAATGCAACGCCATCAGAGGCACTAGTGATCCGTGCTAAAATCAAAGAAGGGAATAAAACTACTTAATGTTTCAAGAAACATGTTGCGGAAATACCACAGTATACAACAAGGTTAGATTCATATTTGGGATTAGCATATTGAATATTTCAATATTTAAACCACAGTACAACAAAGTTGCTGTTGATTAATATGCTGAATATTTCAATATTTAATGTAGTAGTGTTATGGCCCAACGAAAATTTCTTTCTTTTATCAGATATGGCAACTTGATGTCACCAAGGCATACAAATTCGGACCAACGAGGTTGATAACTTACAAAACAATCTTAATAAATGTCAAAAAATAACCGAATTTCATGTATTAATGAAAATTCTACCGAAAAATAGCAACAAAAAAACCGCATATAATTATCAAAATTTACGACAAGCATTCTTCAAACGTTCCTTAAAACTGAACGCAAAGAAAAACAAGTGCCCTGTTTACGCTTGGATACCCGTATTACTTACACCTGCTCTGCTCGGTGTAGCATGAAGAATGATATAAATGTACAATTTATAATATGTTTGCTGTACTTAGGAACGTTAAAAGCGTACAAAACGAGCGCTTTCAGAAAAAAACCTGCATAGAAAATGGATATCACATACTACCAAAATCCAAAATCAACATAATCAAATTTAAATTTCAACATTTTAGACTGCCAGGAAAATGGTAGACATAAGCGTGTTGTGGCATGAGGTTCATCCCACGTACCATTTGTAGGCCATATATCAACAATTGGCATGCCCATGGCGAAGGAGTGAACAAGAATAACCTATTGAGCACATCGTGGATGAATGAATCAAAACGAGTTTACCATTATTTCATTAAGGGTTTGCCACATGTGTGTTGTACACGTGTTTAAGGGTAGGCAGGTAGAAACTCTTATCTTTTGCCAGTGCACCAACAACGACGGTGTCAACATTATGCAAGTGGGCCTGCCAGCAACGAGTTTGTGAGAAACAGGCCACAAATTCTCCTAGAAACGCTGAATAGCCCAAAGGAATTCAGAATAGTGAATGAATTTAGGGCAACAATTTTCATTCGCAATCACAGCCAGTCGAATTCAATCTTCCTTTGTCAACAGCACATCTCAAGTGCAGTCAGTCTCATCTGGCTGATCCTGAAAAGCCAGTAAACAACGGAGACAACTAATTAAACAATGCAACAATGCACAATTGTACAGTTTGCTTACGCTAAGAGTACACTGTCTACGGACATGTTACGTTTACTCTGGGCGGTGTATCTTCAATTGTCTACTAGAAATGTTGTGGCCATCATATTCGATAACAAGTTTCATTCTAAAAGAACTAAATAGGTTTTCCCGCGTTTTAACGTTGCATTGTTTTCACACAATGACCGTGATTATGCCAAGCCTAAACTGACATTTTTTTTTTTGTACCAACATTAATTTCTATAAGTAAATGCGGGCAACACATTTTCACATGACTTTTTTCCCCATCCCCATTAAACACGTTTGACGTCATCGGCACCAAGTGGAGCAGGTAACCCAATTCAATTAACGCCAGTTTTTATCGAGGTGTTATTGCCGTGACAAATTTGGAATTCAAAAATCGAGTTGGGCTTCTATCTAATCGAAAACGTTGTGAAAGCGTCACTTTCTTACTTTCAAATGAGGATAATTAATCAAAAATAGGCGTTAATAAAAGATCGACTTGCCATCGTGGCGCTGCAATAGGTAAAAGAAGGCTAATGTTATGTTAAGAATAAAATGCAAAGCCCACTTAAGCAGTTGAGTTTAGTTGATGGAATTCAAACAGTGCTTATCCAACGTTAATTGATTAACGATATGATTAAAGAGTCACTTTCAATTAGAAATTAGCTCATGGTTTTCAAAGCAACGTTAACGTGAAATGGCATTTTGAATGAACGTTTTGTATAAATCAACATATAGTACAGTATTACAGAATCTTTGGTCTTAAAATTCTGTTTCATACTGCATATGTTCTTATTAAACTTACTGGATACAAAAAGCACAAATGCGATTGTCTTCCTCTATGTAACATTAAAAGTTGAAAATTAATAAAATACAAATTGTGGAAATATTAGTACTATTAATTATGAATATGAAATAGCTGTTGTTACTAACTCGGATAATCGAGGTTCCACTGTACATGTAAATGCAGACTGATTCTTATAAATGACATACCGGACTTTTGAATTTCTGCAAAATTGCACAAATCTGTCGTAGTAAATTTGATTTTTGGTGCAATTCCAGCTCCACCATGTTGTTAACAATGTGCTGTATTCAGCAAAAAGTACCAACGCATTTAGAATGCATTTAGTTACCCTTTCTTCAGCTAATGGCATGCACAATGTAATTGTTGAAGTTTACTAAAAATACGTTTGGTGCACTAGCCCTGAAAACGTCAGCATACCTCTCCTATAAGCTCAACTGCTAAATATAGCTCCATCATTGCGTCATGTCAGTCATAATTTGAGAGATAATCGAATTTTGTCTCATTAAAACGCCAACAGGCTGTTAATTAAAAAAACTCGTAATTCTGCCTTGTCACATGAACCTACATGCGGGTACAGAAACCTACATGTAGATCTCGAAACATCGTGTAAACAGCTCCTCGAAACGCATGAAGCCTTCAATAAGTTAACATTTACCGTCTACCATTAAACAGGATATGCAAGAGCTCATAATAGCCACATTAGGTTTTCTGATGTTTCAAAAACTGAAGTATGCGCTACACTGGCACTGGCATACTTGTGTTTAAGAGGACCGAAATTAAATTATTAGAGCTTCTATATGACAATAAAATTAATTAGGACGATGCATAATTGCTCATATAAGTTCTCAAGTAACCTAAATCCAATTACAAGAGTAGTCTCAAATTGCGTTAAAAATTCAACTTATACTCATTATCCTATAAATCGAAACAGGACAAAGTTGGCAGTCTATCGATATTTACACTACATTTTTCTATGAGATAAAATGTTATCTATAAGCGGGTTAAGGAAAGGTCAGGGTATGAACACATTCCTAAGTTCATCAACCAAAGATATTTTCATTTCCTGGTTTCTACTTGTCACCGAGTTTATGGTTGATAACACAACGTCTGTGCTTTTCAAGATTATAGTATTTTTAGGATACATCAGCTACAATGCATGTACTATATCAACAGCATGCAGCATAGTTCCTGAAGCATTTTTCAAACTCCACAAAACCCATCCTCTGAATCCATTCCAAAGTTATTTTTCTAAGACCCCATGGTAATCAATACAACACCATTTATTTCCAGTTGCTCCCTAGAGGTACGAGAGAGCACAATCCATACCTGGACTGGCAACATCAATATTCTATGGAATACGGAAAAATGAGTGACTCACCTCAGTAACATCCATCACCTTGATGGCCGCCAACTGGCCTGTTTTTGTGTGACGGCCCTAGAAACGGATAGAAAAACGGATATTAAAAAAAGTGTTTCAAAACAAAAGAACTGAAATGTTGTTTTCCACAACCTTGCATTTAATGCGATGAGATTGTCAAACATTCTGAAAACGACCTGAATAGATTAGTATTTTTTGCATGTGCGTGCAATACTTTTACAATGTCTCTATCTCACCACATTGCTAATAAACCAAGTCGTGTGCTGGATTAAATAATAATTAGAGAAAAGAACCTATTTATTGTAAAACAATGGTCAACTTTTTTTTTTTCTTTCCGCATGACTACTTTGAAACTTCATATTCATTAAAGATAATGTAAACGTTTCGCGGGTTTGTGCCACATTTGTCACATAATTAAAACAATCCTATAATCCGGTAGGTTACCACAGTGGTGTAAATTGTCAGACATGAATTTGCTTTCAATGGCTGCCTTCCTGCAAAAACTCATTTTCTTGTTGGAATGATTTGTGAAATACGTTTTTTCAAGATGATTTCAATAAAACGAACATGTTCTTAAAATGGATATTTTTTTATAAATCATTTCATGTGTGATTATTTATTTACTTTACTGAAGCAAGATATTTATAAGGTGGAGGTGGTCGTACAGAATATGTTGCCTGGCCAAGTTATTAGACGAGAACTTCCCTTGGTCCAAAATATAGATCATAACATCTTATTCCCATCATCCAACGAATAACTTTAAAAATGCATGGCTGGTAGCCACAGAAATTTGTGTTTTTTAATCTTTTCAAATGCGAGGCACGCGGTGCTTTCAACCGTAAATTATTGCAATAATTTTTACGTTGCTTATTTTGAGGATGTGTATGTTTATCTAAGACATCTAGACCTCCTACTGGTGTAAAAGAGCAGACCTACCTCGTGCTGGAGTCTGCTCAATATCATAGTTGTTTATACTATAGGGTTAACATAAGAACATGCCAACACTAAGTATTGAAAATCTTCCTGAAATGGCTCATATTAATTCAAATTGAGCGCTTCAATTACCCAACATTCTATCTGGAAGCTGAGGATATTACACCGAGAAGCTACATCAATATTATCAATTAAAACGTTTAGCTTTTTATCGGTTGTTGTCATGATGCCAAATGTAAACAAACCAACAGTTAGTTCATTCAACAACAACCGTGCAATGAAAATCCTATACCATATGTTGAACAATGGTAAATTAACTCAGATGAAATAATTCCAGCAGCTAATTCCTCAGCAATTATTGCCATCACGCATAGGTGACTGAAATGGCATAAGGATGCCAGCAGCCAATTTGAATGCACTTATTACATATAGCGACAGAATTTTCCCATTGCAGTGTAAAATCTAAAGTTCAAGATTTTAAATAACCCAACACGACATTCCTATAAATATACCTGCAGTTCGGGGTAGAAATGCTCTATTTAGTAAGCTGAAACTTGACCCATCTGATTCACCACCGTGCAATAAATAATTAACCAGGGTTTCATGCAGTTATTAAGGATTGACGCCAAAAGTCGGTGCCAGCCATATGTAACGTGCATGGTTTTGTAGCCATGCAGCCAGCAGGTATCACGCCCTGTTGGCCATAAAACAAGGCATGCAAATCACAAAATGCTTCCACTTTCACTCTCGTTTACAAAACAGCGTTTAAAAACAATTAGTAGACGTCACGCGACAGTCCCAGCACATAATTGTTAATGCGCACCATCATGGCCATCCATCACAATTGTTTATAAATATATAGTCTCCTGCCCACCCATCCTAACAATACAGGCAAATCCCGCTTTGGTTCTGCATTGGAAGCATACAACCCTGTCCAGAACAATCCATGGTCCAGTGGAAAGGTCAATTACCTATCCTACTCGGCTAGTTCGATGACGTCAATCATCAGTTTTTGTCTTCGAGCCTGGTGGTGCAATGAACACGTATGTCAACAACAGGTTTGTATGAGCAAGACTGACGGAATCGTTGGCGTGGCGCCTGTCCTGTTGTGGGAAAAGTGCAAATGACCGTCCATGCCAGAAGTGCACAAGCGCTATTTAACGGCTCATGTAGCAGATCACTGCCACGTTTACGCAACAATTTCTGGCCCAAAAGACGAATGCGGAAAATGATAATAAAAAAATTAAGTGGTGGAATTCACATTTATTTGGGATGATAGCCAACGGAAACGAGCCCTGAAACTACATGCCCACATTCTTAAAAATTCGTTAGAAAGGAGCTTATGCAGAGTTACGTCATCGCTGCAATCATGTGACTCCTAATTTTCTTGATCCAAGACCATATGTCTTCCAACATAGTACATGTTATTCTTTACTGATTGCCAGGTATGAAGATATATATTGAAGTTGCTTATTGGTGACTTAGCAAAACACATAGCGAGTATAGTTTGTGGAAGGTACCTATTGTTTCGTCTCAACTGCTTTTAACAACGATTATGATTAAAAGGTTTTATTCCAATCAACTTCAATTTTTGAATGTGTAGTAAATGTAGATGTGATACAGTGCGATTCATTTCATTTCTGCAATCATTTTTTATACACTGCTGTGCACGAACATAAAATCGTACACCGCATATTGCATTGTACTTGAAGTCGAGTAGGAAAAAGCTCCCAAAACCTGTTTTCACCGATAAAGTCAAGAAAAAAATCATTACTTCAGCCATATCTCCTACTCCAAATGTGGTTGCATTTACAAAAAGTGATAGCACTGCAAAAATCATACATGGATTGTGGCCTAAACATCAAACTGTTTTTATCTTTATCAATAATTGAAACAGCATGTATAACCTGATGAAATACAACCCAATCTCCCGAATATCCATTATATGACCCTCGCATGACGTCACCAGTAAAGTAGATATGCATAATATTGTGCAAAGCTTATTTATCGAGAAAATGATCAATCGCTAACACTTTCCCAAAGGGATGGCAGAAGAACACGAATTTTAGAATGCCACATGTGAATGACATCATGTCCATATAGGAATCAAATTACCTGGTAACTTGAGATAGGAAATTATTTGGGTGACACTTCTGATGCTAACATATCCCATGGCACCCCTTCGGAAAAGGCAATTAATGAGGAAGGGAAATTAATAAAGGATGATGCAAATATTCTTGGGACAAAATGGGGGAGGCTCCCATTATTTAAAGATTGCGCAAGAATCACGACATTTTCTATAAACTTCCTGCAAGACAACAACATGGCTATTATTCTCCTGGTCTAACGTTCTCCAGCCTTGGGATTTTATCAAGTTAAATTATGCAACGTAAAATTGGCAATCATATGTTGAGGGTGCAGAATGAAAAGATGCAAAAAAACCAACTTGGCAACAGACGAACCCTACCAGATTGTTCTTGACCCAAAGCCTAAAAGCGCTTCACTGCCATTCATTCATTACTTTTACTGTCAAATCCATGCGTGCAGAGTACCCCGTGCAAGGTTCAAAAATTTGCATTGAAAACGACTTCGGTAGTTCAAAGAGATTCGCAGTAGGAGAAGGAAAAAAAACCACATACACACGTCCACAGAGCCAAGGTAAACATGATCTAAAGATTGTGACGCATGGAAATTCTCGCAAGGAAAGCAGATGGGAGTGTTCACACTAATTAACAAACAAACAAAAACTTCATGAGTATAAGGTACTTAAATACTTTACTATGCGTGCACTCCACACATGAGCTCCTTTAAGAACATTTCAAACATTGTGTGTGCAGTAGTATATTATGATGGTTACAACTTACAATACCAATTAATGATCTTAGCAAGAACCATTTTCGATCTCGTTGACAAAAACCAACGTTTTTCTTTGATTGGTTCAGCTGTCCAATCAATGATTGAAACGAAAAGCTCAGATCATTTTAAAAATAAAGACTGCTGATTGTGAGCCAATGCCACTTGTCAATCTGGTGAAAAAGCGAGCAAGGCACGTATCGTTGTTTGACCATTAAAGTTGTCTTAGTGAAAGTTGTGCTCAGCGTTTCATATCATAACTTGCCGTCATATTCAGTATATCGAAGTGTGTTGGTTAAATCTCACATTATCCCAACTGCGGGACCATAAAGTATAGCAGAAAATGGATTTAGGTCATATATAATTACTTGAAGATTAGGGACTGAAGAAACGCTATCATATTCAATATCTTTTATTTCACTCTTACTGTATTTCATAATTGGTATTCACATGGTCAAAAATAAGTTGTTTCGAGCCTTTAATGAATGTTTCATTGTCAAAATCTTCAAGGTGCAACTTAGCAACAGGGCGATATATAAAGCAGGTCTTACTCACCTTATAAACTTGTCCATAGGTTCCATTTCCCACAACTTCAATAAGGTCAAATATTCCTGCAGGATCCTAGAAAGAAAGAAGAAAAAAAAACCATTGTGAAATGCAGGAAACCAAAACCAGTACATATCTTTTAATTAAGCCATCAAGGTCAATACGAAATGGAGAATTTTGAGATAACCATTAGGCTTTCAAAAGTCACAAGCAATAATCGATAACTGCTGGGATTTGATAAAGGCTGCCACTCTTGAGTAACTGGAGATTTATTTTTCATTATTTTTAAATCTATCCACAAAATACCCCACACGCGACATTTTGAAATTTCTATTACAAAAGAGTCAGTCGAAGCGGGATAATGGCGATATCGCAAACAGTAATTACTACAAGCTAGGCCCACAATGTTAGACCTAGCTAAAACGCAAGCATTTCGCAGAAAAAGAAACCAATGGCCTCGATAGCCTACTTTTCCAAAATAGAAAAATTATCCATTCAAAATTATGCATCTCAAACAATCAGCTCAATCATTACATTTTTAACAACCTCCATATAGAGCTGAAATTCAGTTAGGGTCACGACATATAGGTCAAACAGAAGGCTTTTTTTTCAATTGTGTGAGTCTGCAATATTCAGTACATGTTAAGAGATTACAGGCTTCAACATGTATGCATGCCATTAACGGTGAAATAGGTTAACATAACCTTTTAATTTAAATTTCTGCTGCGATATACAATTCTATAATGTCATAAAGATGACATTTGTACTCAGACCTACCAGCCTGCTCTCTATCTTTATCTTCAAGAGATAGTATTTAAATGCAATGTCTAACTGCTAGCACAGTGATTGCAACATGTACATAAAAACATAACAGTAATAATAACGTCAAAGTTGCTTACACATTATTATCGCATGCTAATTCGGGCTTTTTTTATAGCAATTGCTACCCAGTTTCATCAAGTTCCTAACATTCTGAATTTTATTATTTCATGAATGAAAACTTGCATATATTCGATCGTAAACTTTATCTTGCACATCTAAATACACAGTCAGCATTTTTTTTATATATATAGTAAACATTACATTCCAATTGTTTTATCAGATTGACTCTACGATCGAACTACAGATTACAAGAAACGTTATTCAATAAGACGTTTGTTGCTAAAAAGCCAACTCAAAAATAAATAAACACCAACTCGCAAGCCGAAATGTTTGACTGATCCAAACCTGCTTAATGAACAACCTATACATACATGCCATGTAGTTTTTCCTGTATTTTATTAAGGATCAATTCACGTTTTTTAAATTGCAAAAAGCAACAAATTTGATATCTCTGATTTGCAGCAACGCAATGTTTAAGTCCATATAGTAGTTCTGCATGTCGTTTTATTGAGGAATCTAAGAAAAATATTATTTATTTATTAAGGGACAGCATCTGATTTACCAATTTTATATTTTATACCAATCATCATTTAACAGTTTATTCTGCACATATGGAAAATGGGGCTATGCATGTACGTACAAATTAATAAAGTAAAACCCATATAACCATCAAATAACCAAACCGATCGAGTTTTGCCATGTCTTTTCAACGATCAAAAATGCAGTTGCGCAATTTTAAATATGTAGTCATTTCCATTTTGAGTGTTACGGATATGGAAACTCACAAGAATGTTCCTTTCTATTATTTTTTCCTTCATTAGACGGTGAGGCAATACCGTATTTCAAACGTGTCTTTGTTAATTAAATGTGTTATCTGATGCGATTTCATCGGTGTGCTTTTCAAAAGTTAATTGCCATTTTAATGAATTGTTAGAGGTGATGTTTAATGGCACATTGGAACTCGAGGGAAATGTTGAAATGTGGAATTGAGTGCAAATTCAAGTCGCGGCGTCGTTCTCATGTTGGAAGAGCTCTGGAATATTAACAAAACTGAAAAGTAGGCCTAGGCCACAGCACTAAAAATGTGCAAAACAAACCCAAGAGCTTTCTCGAACATAAGATAAAGGCTCTTTCTAACGGCTTGCCATAGAGGATTTTCATCCCCAGAGATGAAAGAAAAAACAATTGCGGGCCAATAAATAGGCCTTCAGGTGAGGTCAAAACAATTTCACCTAATAAGGCTTTCACACTCAAGTTCCGATTTTTTTTCCACAAGGTCCATTAAGAGCAGACTTTGCAGCCTTGTATTCGGTAGAATGGTCACACTTAACTGAACCTGCCTGTCTCATCAAATACTCGCAGACATTCAAATTTGTCGAATTTGCGCAACCAAAACATGGATCGAACCACGTACTGCTCAGAAAGGTCAAACTTATCTGGAAAATTCCTTAAGCTGTCGCCACTTGTGGGGACAATCGACACTCTGCCATAAAACTTAAATGAAATCCAGCCATTAATGCTATAACAACGACGTAGGAGGCCGCCCATCCCTTATATGAAAATTTAAACACGGATTACATAATGAACTCGGTTGGAGAAAGAATGTTTGGTCTCAATAAGTAATTGGAAAATGGTACTGGGGTTTGCCAGTCCCATGCTGTCGCCAGCTTAGTTTTATGTATTAGTTTTATGGACAGAAGCATGCAGCACAATGGGACAATATGCATGAAATGGAAGCGATATAGCCTATAAAACCGAAAGCAGCTTCAACAAGTGCAGTTATATAGAGTGCAGAACATGTCTTTCATCTTAGTTAAATGTACCCCAACAACACACTATACCAATACCTCCCTTCGATTGTATTAATTGATAAATTCATATACGGCAAGATAAATGAATTAAATTTCGAAAAGTAATGAATATGATGTCACCACCAATTAGGATATTGTAATTTAAATGTACTGCATTGACACCATATCTACCATTTTGAAAGCAGGAGAGACAACTTGTTTCAATTGATAGTTATAAGAATTGTGTAGTAGCAAATAGTAATATATATTTACACAGAATAATGTAAAGCGTGTAGCCCAGATAAAGGTATCAGCATTTGTTGTAACTATGCATGGTAAATATTGGAAAATATTGATAAAAGAAATTTCCTGGTAAATATCGAAGGAGCAAACCCATAATTTGAATGTAAATAAAGTCTGATAAAGTAAGGTTTCTTGCGCCCACATTACACTTTATACACGAGTCTGGTCTGATCAACGTGAATTATTAAAATAATGCTATTTGATCTTTTCAATCAGACAAGTTAATAAACACAATGATTTGTTAAGAATATTTTCCTTGTAAAAGCCACCAAAATGAAACAAAGGTACATGTAAAACCTTGGAAATATGAACACATCCTTGTGTAAATTGCTATACAGTAAACCAACCATGATAAAAAAATGATAAAGTACAGAATCATGCGTAGTTAACTATTAATACAAAAGTATCATCGCCATTATATATGATCCAGACAACAAATACTTCTCATAAGGTCTTACGACGCGCAACGGGTTGATTAATGGATCAGATAAAGTCATGGATCTCCAGACACAGTTCGATATTATAAGGGAACTTTTGAGTAAACTGCATTATGGGAATTCCCTTTCACTTGCTTTGTTGTTGCGTGGATGCATGCATGCATTATTTGAGTTTAAAGGCATAACAATTTTTTTTCCATTATCAATGTCCATATATCTCCACTTATATTATGACGCTATAGGTTTACCCAAATCGATTGTCATCATTATGGGTGGTGGGATATATGCAAATAGCACTGCCTTAAACAATCAATAATTTATTTCCAAGTCCAGTTTTCTATATGGCACTGATACCGCCAATGAAGTCGCGAAAACCCGTCCAGACTGAACAAAAGCAGGCAGGTTCAGCACTTAATTTCCATAACATTTCGTTGAAGCGAATTTCAATAAACAATTACTATAAACTACAGCCAACACAACAGACTGGTTTAAAACAAGCACCCCAACAACAACGACACAATTTTCTTAGTCAGAAAAGCTATAGTGTATTTTTAAATTCTTATCAGACAACACCCGAGTAATTAATCAATAGTAATCTACTTTTTATTGGCATATACAGCAAGTCACATTTAGAATGTCGATTGGCTAATGACCAGACAATTTGAGACAAATGACTATCATTCGATGTGATTTTTATCAATGTAGTAAACATAAAAGTTGGTCAACAACAGCAACGTTGCCATAGTTTTCACTGCTAAGTGCTTTTTATATGCATCAAACGCCAACGTAACTTTCTACACCAGTCATGGGCGGTGAGGGTTGGATCCAAAAATACTACAGAAAAATGTAAGCTTGAAACCACCCTTGACTTCTGCATAAAAAAACTTTCAATGACGTCATTAACACCCTCTCCATAACAACTGTAGCAGCTAAGTCGTGGCTAATGTTCATAATTTGGCCCACTTTCGTGGAGTAATACAGACAGAAGACTCTTATTCTATTCATTGCATTACTTAACAAAGAAGAAATAGTGCACTAATATTGCTACTCCCAGAAGACATTACAATATTTACTCGTAATACTGGCCTAGTTATTTTCAAATTACATTAAAGGCACTACACAAGCTGACGGGCTGAAAATAGACTAAATGGAGAATGGTTACAATCGAATCTAAAAAAATAGTATTCATCAGATCATAAAGGGTAGTAAGAAAGTCAAAAGGCATTCAGATGGCAGAGTTATCATCAGTGCCATTAAATAAAATATCATTGACAGCGATATCTAAGCCAAAATGCTTTCTGGCACTGCTACATTAAATATCGTCATGAAAATGTCCTATCTCCTCACCTTTCTTTCCCCATTCTGCATGTGGCCTATAATCGTGGGAAGTCTCAACGTAATCACCAATAAATAAGCTAGGAACCTACCCAAACGACAGGTATGATCCTATTAGTGATAATCTGGAATTCTTGAAATTCTAGCTGTTTTTAAAACTGGCTTGGCATTTAGAAATTTCTCAACTGCGTCTTGGTGCCAAATTCACGATTGAGGAACTTGAAATTCAAAGAATTTGGCAATACAGTCGATTCCGCTTAATCTGGACACATCCGGCGGAGGCGTTTTGCCCCGATTAGGCGGCTGCCCAGAATA